>PVIC010007620.1:0-50409 GCA_004025085.1 Thryonomys swinderianus | reverse complement strand
TTTTTTTTTTTAAGACAATGGAGTATTAGCCATAAGGTATCATAAATTAGAAACATTCATACTTAAGTGGATGTACCTTGAGGACCTACTCATAAATAAATAAGACAGATATATAAATACTGTATCATTTTTCTAATATGAGAAACTAAAGATGTTAATGAGGTCCAGAATGCATGATAGATACTGTGAAACAGGAAGAAACTGTTCAAAGGGAAAGGGATATAGGGAAAAATAAATAAGGGAAAAAATTTGACAGTAAAAACAAAAAAATGAAAACAAAGGTATGCATATAGTAGGAAGATGTATCAAGATATATAATTTACAGGTGAAAATTTTCATGTTGAATGTGATCAAAATGTATATGTAAAATATCCCAATAAACTCAATTAAAAATTAAATTAAATTTTAAAAAAAGATTCGGCTTTCAGTTCTTTGGATGTATGCTCAAGGGAATTGTTGCATTCCAATTTAGCATGTGAGAAACTGCTGTTCTATTTTCCACAGTGGTTGTAACTTGCTTTCATTAACACTGTACAAGCATTCTAATTTCTTCACATTCCCTGCTTCCCTCCTTTCCAAATTCCAAGCAAGTCATTAGAGGGATACAAAGGCCTCCAAATGGGATAAAGCATAAATAGAGGCCTAACAACACATAAAACAAAAAAAAACTGTCACACTGACATGATTATATATATTCTCAGTAAGACATAATGGACGACAAAGAAAAAATTGGAAAAAAATCAAACTGGGAACTTTCATAGGTTTGCTTTTTTGTTGTTGTTGTTTTTAAATTTTTGTTTTTGTTTTTGTTTTTTGAGACAGGGTCTCGCTTTGTAGTTCAGGCTGGCTCTGAGCTCACTATGTAGCCCAGGTAAGCCTTGAACTCAGCAATCCTCCTGTCTCTGCCTCCTGAGTGCTGGGATTACGGGCGCGAGCCACCACACCTGGCCATAGGTTTGCTTTTGATAGGTACTGACTGAGTAGTTCACAAACTGCAAATTTTAGGATCAAGTGATGAGTAAATATACTGATGCTGCTGGGAATCAGTTCTTGCTTAATGAAAAGAGGAATGTAAATTTCAAACAAAAGTTGTGTGAGATTAAAAATAGAAGGATCAGTTTTTCTTCATTGTAACTTTTTTGTTATTTTGAGACAGGGTCTCGCTTTGTAGTTCAGGCTGGCTCTGAGCTTACTATGTAGTCCAGGCAAGCCTTGAACTCAGCAATCCTCCTGCCTCTGCCTCCTGAGTGCTGGGATTACAAGCATGAGCCACCACGCCCAGCTCTTCATTGTAACTTAATAAAAAAAAGATTCCTTGGGCCAGGGATCTAGCTCAATGGTTCCAGCCTCTGCCTGGCAAGTGCAAAGTCCCCAGTTCAATCCCCAGTACCACATATCACAGTGCTAGGCATGGTGGCTCACGTCTACAATCCCAGCACTTTGGAGGCAGAGGCAGGAGGACTGCTGTGAGTTTGAGGCTAGCCTGGGCTACACAGTGAGTTCAGGGCCAGCCTGAACTATAAAGCAAGACCCTTTCTCAAAATACTAAAAAAAAAAAAAAATTCCTAGCTCTTTACACTAAAGGACCCTGAAGCCCTAAAGCTATGACATCTTAGTAATAACTTCCAGGGCCCAAATTTTGTTTTTTAAATATGATTCTGCACAATAAGAAATCATGGCTCTTTTGAGAAATGGTTGATTTCAATGCAGAGGTAAGGAAAGCCTACAATGTCTTGCTGTACCAGAAAGGAAATGTTCCAAGATGCTGTCAAAAGGACAAAAGAACCAGCTTATAGGGCCTCCTGCTGGTCAACTCTAGAACAACTTGAATATACAAAGAGATAAAAGGACTATGATACTGAATTAAAAAAGAACCCAAATCCCCAAGTCTATACATGTAAAGTATAGGTTTTAATGTGTTATACACATTAAAAATTAAGAGTACAAGAAAAATAATTTCTTTTATACTAAAAAAAAGAAGAAAGAATGATAGACATAGAAAATTACTGCCTTTTTTTGAGACAGGGTCTCACTATGTAGTAGGTTCCAGCTGGCCTTAATTCACTATATAGCTTAGGATGGCCTTGAACTCAGGGAGATCCTCCTGCCTGTGCCTCTGGAGTTCTGGGACTACGGGCGTGTATTACTATGCCAGGCTCAGAAACTTACTGTTTTATAACAACTGACACAGGCAAGAATCATCAATAGATACTAAGATCAGTGGGCAAAAATCAAGAAACAGAACATTCATAGTATCCTAGCATAACTTCACAGATTATTTTGCAAAGACAAAGGAAACCATTCTACACAATTCTGGGGAACAAAAATCATTTCACAATTAAATTATGATTAGGGATGTTTGAGGCCTAGTCTTGCTGGCAGGCCAGATATGGCCTATGGAAACAGAACTCCATTTTGCCTCTAGTCACAATTGAGGCCTCAAAGATCCAGTGGTACTCTGATGCTCAAGGGCAAGATTACAACAGCCGGAAGACATCCTGGTTCTTTGAGAGCTAAGTAGTAATTAAAAGAAAAAAACAGTTTCATCTGGGGAGGGGCAAATTTCTATCAGTTTAACTGACCCACCCAGTGTTCTTATTCCACCATCCTTATCAACATAAGCTCCTCCTAAAATCTCCTCAGCATAAGATCCTTATTATTGGGATTACCATGCCCCAAGTTACCTGTTTCTCCTTCCTTGAATGAGCTCAAGAGAGGGGCAAACTCATTGTGTCTTGGTCTCTGGTCTCTCTAAGACTTTGAGCTCCTGTACCTGGCCCCCCATATACTTTGAAATCACATTAAGTCTCTATTTCTTTTTTTTTTTAACCTTCACCATCCCCCTTCCTAGGCAGTTAGAGAGATGACTGCCCTGATAGAAAACAGCTACCTTTACTATACAACAATCTAGAAGACACTGAATTAACCAAGTGATCGAATTCCTGAGCATCAGGGTTAAGAAGACATCATGTCCTGGATATGAAGCAGTGAAGAAGACAATGACTGACTCATCTATATAGCGTTCCTGACTCAAAGGAGGAGCAACCAGATGAATCCAATCATAGGTAAACAATCTGAACATTCTGCACCACTGACCTGACATTTTTAGAAATATCAATGTTAGGGCTGAAGTGGTGTGTCTTGATGGTAGAGTGTTTACCTACCATAAGATACACACATACACACACACACACACATACACATCCCTCCCAGTGTCCTGAAAATCAATAAAATTAAAGTCTAGGAAACTGTGCCAGATTAAAGAGAACTGAAAAGATGCAAAACTAGTTCAACACATCAGTTTTAGATGGAATGAAAAGAGAACGTCATTGGAATGACTACAGAATAGAACATGAGCTGTACATTAGATGATATTTTATCAATATTATATTTCCTAAATGTGGTAACTGTATTATGGTCAGGGCAGGAGGACACCCTTGTGCTATGCATGCTGTAGTATTTAAAGATGAAAGTTTATAAGGCCTAGAAAGAATTTTCAGATAGTTTAAGGACAAAAAATACAGAAAAATTAAGCAAAAAATGGCAAAATGTTAAAAATTGGTGAATCTAGGCGATGGGAAATTAATAGGATGTTCATGTTTTTGAAGTCATCCTTCAGAGCGGACAGTTTGAAAAGTTCAAAATGAATTAGCATATCAACCAAATAAGACAAGCTGCACTGGGAAAAAATATTTTAAAAAACTATCAGATGAAAGATTGTTATCCAAGATGTACAATAAATAAACTGTTAAAATTTTAAGGAAATGGGTACACCAATTTTAACTTAGCAAAAAGACCTGAGCAGACACTTCACCAAAGAAGAAATACAAATGGCAAATAAGCATAAGATGTACCACATCATGTCTCTAGGGGACTGCTAATTAAAACAATGAAATACCACTATTAAAACAGTATAAATGTGAAACACTGACAACAGAACAATAGTACAGTGGACCCTTAATTTATGAACTCAACTGGTTTATGAGGACTGGTTGTAACTGAAGTTGGTCAACTGAAGGCTCAGGCTCCCTTACATAGCCTTCAGCGTCTCTCTCCTGTATTTTAGGCCACATTTTCTTCCAGGTAGATCTGTGTCTGTAGAGACACTGGCTAGGATTTCTCAATTAACTCTACACAGGAAAGGATACTATAATGGTCTTTCCTGAACGGTTGTTTTTTTTTTTTTTTGAGACAGGGTCTCATTTTGTAGTTCAGGCTGGCCCTGAGTTCACTATATTGCCCAGGCAAGCCTGGAACTAAGCAATCCTCCTGCCTCTACCTCCTGAGTGCTGGGATTACAGGCATGAGCCACCGCACCCAGCATTGTGGTATGTGGTACTGATTGCTGGTGGGCATGAGTCACCATGCACAGTACTGTTGTATGTGGTTACTGGATCAACCAGGGACCTTGAGCTTACTAGGCTGGTGCTGGAATCGCTGAGCTAAATCTCCAGGCCCTTCCCAAAATTTTTAGGGTTTAAATCTGTGTCTGACATTATCTGGACGCACAAGCAGCAGGCATTCCAATTATAGCTCAAGACTTTGTTCTTAAAATAAAACTAAAATTCTGGTCATAATCAAGTTGATCATATGTCAGGTCAATCATAATTCATGAATCCACTATAACTCTCATTCATTATTGGTGGGAATACAAGATACAGACACTCTGGAAGATAGTCTACATGGAATTATTTTCCAACTACTGGACACTGAAAAGGTAAAATTATGAAGATAGTAAAAGCATAGGTAAAAATGACCATAAAGATTAGAGGGAAATGAGAATGAAGAGCACAGAAAATTTTTACAGGGTTGAAACAAATCCACATAGTACTTTAATGGTAGACACATGTCATTATACCTTTGTCCAAAACCACAAAATGTACAACATTAAGTATAAGCCTTAATATATATATACCATCGTCTTCGGGTGATAATGTCAAAGTAGGCTCACCAACTGTAATGGAGTACCATGCTGGTGCTGGATAATGACAGGGGAGGCTGATACATGAAAGCACTGTGTACTCTATGCTCTCTTTTGCTGTGAATCTAACGCTATTAAAAAACTAAAGTCTACTGAAAAAAAAAAATGCTGGGACAGGGAATGAATTTTCCTGGCCCCAACTCTACTTTGTAGCCACTGGAGCATAGTTTTATTTCATCAGAGGCAGTTCCTACAGGAGTCTTCTCTTCAAATAAATAAAAAAGGAATCTGAGAAGTGACTATGCCCAGGAATGAAATATTCTCCTGTTGACCATCTTTAATTCTCTGGGCATCAAAACCTCATGCCTCATTTCTTGCCTTAGGTTCTCTCTTCCTTTCCCGGGGAAAAGACATCATTTAGAAGTACCTGTGGAAGTCACCCAGGTCCTCTGCACTGATAAAATCATCTAAGTTCAGAGTCAAGTCTGTCACTTGCTGTGAGCCACATTCCTAGAAAAATGAAAATAGAAAATGAGACAGGGGATATATCTAGGCTGAACACATGAGTGGGGAAAACAACAGTTTACAACCTAAAGAAACACTCAAGTTCACAAAGAGAAGTATGTTAGGACGTTTTGCACTGTACAAAATACTTTTCTGATGCTGAGGCACTTTTCTGATTTACGAATACTTCTTTTCCCATACGAGGAAACCTACTTCCCTGGCCCTGCTTTGGGACAAACACACTAAGGTATCAAATAGATGCATAACTGTGACCTGCAGCAACACAGAGAAGCAAGCCCAGCAGGAAGGGTAATCTTAAGGACGGCAACAACACAGATTGTGGTCGTCACAACATTAGTGGCTGATGAGAAGGGTCACCAGCCTAGCAATACTGGCTAGCACATAAGGCTGAGAGGATGGGGAGCAGCAGTGTTTTTCAAGGTCTGAGAGCCCAGTGTTTTTCAAGGTCCTGGGAGCCTAGTTTTGCTTGAACCTATTTCAGTGAGCTACCCCAGTTCTTTTAATAAACAGTTCTGTTTATTCTAGCCTTGGAGTGCTTTTGTTGTTTGAACTTAAAAAGTCCTGTCTGACATAAAATCCAAATGTTCATCCTCAAAAGATGGGATAATGGAATATAATAATCAAGACAAATGAGTTCTCATCCATATGTATTCCCATATAAAGACCTCTATAACGAGTGAAAAATGTTGTACCATACATACAGTAGGATACTTTAAAACACAGAAAACGAAAATGTAAAACAAAAGCCTTTTAGTTCAATGGAAGATACAGATATTAAAGCAGAGAACAAATAAAAGATATGATTACAGTATATAGTGAATATTTAAGTTAAAAAATGTATTATAGTAAAAGACACCCCGCGATCCACCTCAAAATACTCCCCTTCACTTCAAACACACTTATCCCACATTCTTCCCATTTTCTGAAGCAGTTCTGGAAGTCCTTTTCTGTATTTTTATGAGGTCTGATCACAAAAGTAGTGAATGCTGCTGTTGAATCCCATCCAACAGAAAGGCAAACAGAATATCACACTTTCTTCACCAGATGTAGCACTACGTGACTACTGGTTCTTCCCCAAAGTCAAAAATGATCATAAGTGGCTGGGGATTTAGCTCAGTGGTTCCGGTGTCTGCCTCACAAGTGCAAGGCTCTGAGTTCAATCCCTGGTACCACATAGCACAATGCTGGGCATGGTGACTCAAGCCCATAATCCTAGCAATCAGTATCACACACCACAATGCCGGGCATGATGGCTCACACCTGTAATCCCAACACTCAGGAGACAGAGGCAGGATGATTGCTAAATTCCAGGTCAGCCTGGGCTAGTGACCTCAGGACCAGCCTGAACTACCAAAAAAAAAAAAAAAAAAAAAAAAAATCATGAAAAGTATTTTGAATCGATTCAAGACACAGAGGCAGCCAGGACAGTGCAACTAAAGATAGTCATAAAAAAGGGTCTTTAAAAGCACTTCAGAAAGTGGCAAGAACGATGGAATAAGCATGTTTGAAGTGAGTATTTGGTGGCAGATAAATGGCAACATGTTTTTTAAAAAACTTAACCATTCACTATTTTTCAGTCACACTATGTACATAATTATAAGATGTGATAAGTACTAGGAAGGAAAATAAAATGATGGAGAAGTTTAGTTTAAATTTTTCTGGTGGGAGTAGATAGTTAGACCAGAACTTCTGCATAAATGAAAAAAGAAAGGGTGTCAGGTAAGCTTGAAGGAAAGGCATGTGTGTGTGCGTGTTGTGATGGTACATGGTGCTGATGGGGTTTCAGCAAAAGAAACACAAAGCTCCAAGGCAGCAAAATCTCAGCTTGTTTATTTAAGAAACTAAAAATAGCCATGTGGGCTTACAATAAGCTTTTTCTTTTGTGTGTCACTGAATGGATTTACCTCAATTATTTAGCTGTTCTCCTGTGGACAGAAGTCCATCCTTCATCATACAGGCACTGAACATCTTCACACACATATATTTGAGGTTCTCACCTCAGGATAAAGTTCCAGAAGTAGAATCACTGGGTACAGATTTGGATCCATACTGTTAAACACATTTCAAAGAAGCTGGGCATGGTGGCTCATGCCTGTAATCCCCAGAATCAGGAGGCAGAGGCAGGAGGATTACTGGGAGTTTGAAGCTAGCTTGGACTACATAGTGAGTTTAGGGCCAGTCTGAACTACAAAGTGAAACCCTGTCTCAATAAAAAGCAAAGCATATACCCTCAGCAGACATCGAGTCTCAGAAACTCACCAGCACATTGATGATCATGCTGTTCTCCACTGGGACAGCTTTCATCAGAAGCTTTCTGGACCCATCCTTGGACTCATAACGGAGGACATACAGGTCTTTATTACTGCTCCACCCATCTGGTAGCAGTTCTGACTTCTTATCACTGGGACCTGGCTGAGAAGACAACAGGTTTGAGAGGAGAAAGATTATAACCTTAGAAGTAGAGCTACAAAGAACCTTATGGATAATCTAATCTCACTCAATTCACAGATGAGGTTATGAAGGTAAAAAGTAGTGACTTGTCCAAGATCATACAACTAGTTAGAGGTCTAAGATCTGGTTCTCTGCAATGTTATCCTCTATCTGCCTGCCTTTAGGGCCCAACTGGAGCCTGTCAAAAATCTATAGTTTTAGCTTAATAATCATCGCTCCACCCTTCTAAGAATAAGGTCAATCATCTCAAGGGATAGCATGAACTTCTTCAGCAGTGATTTTTCAAGTTTGGAGCTTGGTCCATTTGCAACAAGATCACCAAAATGTTGGTCCAAAACATGGACCCTAATGTATATCTCACCAACCCACTTCAATGGTTCAGCAAAAATTATGAGCAACTTTCATATATATATATATATATATATATATTCAAAATCTGGCCTAGTGGAGATTTATGTAACTACCACCAGCTTAGAAAACATCATCAGCAGTCAATGAATGTCATCACTAAAGCCTAGGGGAGCATACCCCAACTAACCTGCCTCCCTCCCCCAAGAGTAACCACTACTCTACATTTAAAAAAATTTTTTTTAACTTCTCTTTCAAGTTGTTTTACTATGCTGGCAACCAACCATTAATATATTAATGTTTCAATTGTTTTTGAATTTTGTATAAATGACACCAGTTCTTTTTACACACAATAGTGTTTTTAGAGATTCATCAGTGCTGATGTATTCAGCTACAGCTGACTCACATTCATAGCTACACAACATTCACTGGTATGACTGCTGCAAATTGTGTATCCACTTGTTGATAAAGACTAGAAGTGTTAAAAAAAAAAAAGATTGGAAGTATTTTCAATTTGTTGTGCTTTATAATCCATACTGCTATGAATAGTCTTTTGCTTGTAGATGCATTCTATATAGTACGCCTGGAGAAAGAATTTAAAGATTTGTAAATTGTAAGATAAAGACAAATTGTTTATAAACAACTACTGCCATACACTCCCACTAGTAATGCATGAGAGCTCCTGTTGCTCCACATGGTCACCAACACTGCTCTTATTCAGCCATTTAAATCTTGCCTGACTGATGGATGTAAAACACATCCTCTGTAAGTTTTGATGTTTTTGTTCCTCTTCCTTTTTAATAATCTTAAGACATTAAAGTTTAAGATGGGGGGAATGGGAAAAAGAGAGGCAGGAGGTATCTTGTAGGTGCAATTTCCCTATAATGAACGTTATAATTATGTGTTTAGAATGTACCAATAAAGTTTTGTTATAAAAAATCCAGTGATCTCTAAGTGGGGGAAGCTTTATTAAACAAGATCCATAAAGAAAAAAATGCCACTTCTGAGACTGTTAATAATGTAAAGCAGCCGGGCGTGGTGGCTCATGTCTGTAATCCCAGCACTCGGGAGGCAGAGACAGGAGGATTGCTGAGTTCGAGGCTTGCCTGGACTACATAGTGAGCTCAGAGCCAGCCTGAACTACAAAGCAAGACCCTGTCTCAAAAAAAAAAAAAAAAAAAAAGTAAAGCATATATTCAGTGTCAGATATCACAGACAAAGCTAACAGATACAAGCTAGGAGAGTATTTGCCACACATACCAATAAAAAAATTAAGAATTGCCACATAAAATGAATGCATGGAAAATGAACAATAAAAACTGGGAACCCAAAACATTGGCAAAAGATAGGAATGAAGAAAAGAGCACCTAACAGTATATTAAAAAGCTTGTTCAACTTTATTAGCAATCAGAGAAGTGCCTGCTAGAATAATGACACAACGGGTCACACCCATCAGACAGATATTACATTCTTCTACTTTTGCCAGAGGCTTCTGTTGGTACGGTGTGATCTCCAGGCACAGCTGGTGGTCATTCAACTCATGCAGCCACTTTCAGGAGCAATCTGGCAGTATTTAGTACAACGAGGGGGCTAAAACACCACTTTGGAAGAAATCCTATGTACGGGACATACAGGAGATCTAACAGGGGATCTTCAGCACTGCACTGGGTAGGGCAGCAGGCACAAGGCAAACATGCTTATATTGGATTTCTATATAGCAGCCAGAATAAACGAACTACATCTAGTTATAGGACTGTGGACAAAAACTAAAAAAAAAAAAAAAGCTTAAGAAAAGTTCAGAAAAAAATGAGGTTGACAGTCAAGTACTATTTAGGCCAAACAAACAAACAAAAAAACCCTAAAAGCACAAAGAAAATACTATATATTTTTTCATGGGTGCTTATTTATATTAATTTTCAAGGACCAAACCAGCTGGAGCAGGGAGGTCTGTATTCATGAAGATATAGTGAGATGGAGTAGTAGGACTGGAAATGAAAAACACTGGCAAAGGACAGAGGGGTAGCAATGCAGGACTTTGCATATGCCAACAACAAAGGGAGTCCAGGAACTTAAAATTACTGGCTCTCCACTTTGGTGACCTCTGGTGATCAAGGATCTACTAAGAAAATTGGGGATGTTGAAACCAACATGGTTTAAACCTGGCTGGATGACACTGGAATTCACAGGCCTAAAGCAGAGAAATCTGAGTGGCAAAAAAACAAAAGTGAAACTATAAAACCACTTTGCCAAGTGGGAAATAGAAACTATTCTCCTAGCCAAATGGTAAAATTCCTGTGACATGCATAGTGTTGTGGATTTACTTTGGAAGCCAGGGATGTGAGGATATGCATTACATTTGTTCTGTTGGAAGGCCTTTTAATTTCTCACATATTCTTCACATACAGCACTCAATCTACTAGGATTTCCTCTTGGAATACAGATAATTTGGTCTGCTCATCAACCTACCACCTTTGGCTTCCAAAGTAAGTAAAGCAGGATTTTTTGAGGCCAGGTAAGGCTGATACCTCTCACTGTGGTGGGACTCATCTTCGCCAGACAACCAAGGTAAGACTGACAGGACAGCCCTCGTATCATCAGGCCAAACATGGCATTTGATAGTCTTCTGGGCCTCTAGATCAAATATCAAGTACTCCAGAAGCCACTGTTGGAAAGCAGCCAGAGCGCACAGTCCTCTAACTTTCTCACATGAAAACTCTAAGGTCTTAGAGCAGCTGAGACTTGACCAAGGTCCTAGCAAGTTAAGTGCCCAGCTACATTGAAATTCAGAGCCCCTGGCTGCTCAGGTTATGGCTGGAGAAGACTGTTCCCACCCAGGTCCACTAGACGGGCCCCAAGAACTTTCATAGGCAAAATCTTGAGGCTGGAAGTATTCTATAATGAGCATGAATTTTACCTCACTGCCTCAGCTAAAATGTACCCAAAGAAACTCCAACAGATCATTTTGGGCGTTTTTCTCTCACTTATCCTTAGATTCCCACAACAGAAAAGCAATTTCTCTAACCTATTTATGGCCACAGTTGAATTCTCCTTCCAACCTAAACTATTTGATACACCAACACAGCTTTTAAGAGCACTGGGGCTATCTTCAGAAAGAAATTCAAGTGTTAACTTTTATTAAAGTCAACAGATACTGTTCTTCTAAGCACCTTTCATACACATAATACCACTGTGTCAGTGCAGACACATCAAAGGAGAAAGCAGACAACCTAGCTTTCTATTCAACTGTTTATGTACTACACAGTCAAAGTTCAGGGCTCATTTCACTCTAATTACCCACAAGGGTAAGGAGCAGAATAAGGGGGTTGGAGGAATGCAAACACACTCCAGGCTTGGAAAACACTTGGTCTCAAGTGAATCTGTTGGAAAACTAAACTCAATTAAATAAACTAACAGAAAGATACCAAAGGATGTCTACTACAAACCAGAGCAGACTCACAGAAGTGAGAGCAGCTTGAGGGCCAAAGTTTCTTCAGGAGAAAAGGCTGAGAGAAGCCCAACTTCCACACTCTAGTTTGCAATGCAAACTTCTGTCTCATCTGAGGTGTGCAAGATTAACACTGAGGTGGACAGACAGCGATGCCTTCCCAAACTCCTATTCCCCAGGCACAATGCTGGAGCCAGCATCATTTTCTGATCTATAGAAACTGGAGAAGAAGCTGAGGCATCATGGGCAAAAAGTGTCAGGGACTTCTTTCTTTCCTATTCTTTTACTTTTACAAATCAGCCTTAAAAGGAGAATACATTGTATTCTTTCTGTACATTTCACTTGAAAAGCCAAGTCACCCTGCCATTGCCGCAGTGGCCAAACATTCAGGTTTAATTAGTGTTGTAATAAATACGTAGTTTTTGGTTGCAGTTTGGGCACTTGGTCTCTAAAAGGTTCACTATCACTGGCCTATAGTACTAGCAAGGGGATGAGACCACCCAACTGGAGGATACCGACCTATCTGAACTTATGTCCTGACCTGCCAAAGGGCCTCAGAAGTGCTTACAGGATGAGTGGAGGCAGCAAGGCCACAGTGTTAACATATGTCTCTGTAACAAACTCCTTGTCCTGGGAGAGAGAAGGAAGGAGTTCTGGCCGTGAGGCACAGTGGAAACAGCTGGTTCATGGGGGGAACCACCTTATTAATTATGCCCAAAACAGGCTGTGATGGACCAGGAATTTAGCTCTGGTTCTGGCATCTGACTGGCAAGCGCAAGGTCCTGAGTTCGATCCCAGGTACCACATACCACAGGGCCAGGTATGGTGGCTCATGCCTGTAATCCCAATTCTTTGGAGGGAGAGGCAGGAGGCTTGCTGTGAGTTTGAGGCCAGCCTGCGTTCCATACTCAGCTCTGGGCCAGCCTGAACTACAAAGTGAGACCCTGTCTCAAACCAAACCAAACCAAACCACCATCACACCCACAACATCAAAAGACCAGGCTGCGAGCAGTGCAGACCATGAAGACTTAACCCTACAACTGGCTTGTTTTGAAAAGCGAATCCAGCCAAAGCTCATGTGCATGCTGAGGTCAGAGTGATGCTTACCCAAACTCTGATCCCACAATCAAAACCTTCGCTAGAAGGACCAGATTATTTGCTAATTACAGCCCCACATTTTGTCTGTTTTGTAACTAAAATGTTTTGTCCCTTTTTTTTATACAAGCTTTGTCTGCATTAGTAACATGTCCATAACAACTACACATCCCCTCACGTACCACCTTCACTCCAATCTAACTATGATGTCATCAATAAATAGCAATGGCTTGGACTGGCCAGAATCTTTGTTGGTTGCTCAGCACTGACCTTCCTGGCTCTCCATTTCTCTGTCTCTTTAATTCTGTCTTTGAGTTTTTCTTTACATGTTGCATTGTAATAATGCTAAGCAAGAAATCAGAACTCACTACAGAGGTCCCCAGTAAATGGTTCCCACAGGTTGAGAGTAAGGGCCAAGAGGAAGGTGGTAGGAGGCCGGAGTAGAGGGAAGGGCAGACCTGTTTTACTGATAGGATGTGGCAATGGAGAAGGTCCAAGTTTAAAGCCAAGTTATAGTTCTCTCTCCATGCTATTGCCATTTATGCCATCCTACACATCAGCTTCCCAGTAGAACTTTCTAGTTAAAGTTGAAATGAAATGATTGAGCAAGAAAGAGTCATTAAAGATTAGAAAACGAGGGCCGGAGGGTTAGCTCAGTGGTTCCGGCGCCTGCCTCGCAAGTGCAAGGACCTGAGTTCGATCCCCGGTAACCACATATAATGCTGGGCGTGGAGACACACCCACCAACAATCAACACCGCATACAAGGCCGGACGTGGTGGCTCACGCCTGTATCCCAGCACTTGGGAGGCAGAGACAGGAGGATTGCTGAGTTCGTAGCGGCTTGCCTGGGCACCATAGTGAGCTCAGGGCCAGCCTGAACTACAAAGCGAGACTGTCTCAAAAAGCAAAAAAAAGATTAGAAAACTGGACAAGTGGGCTAAGCAAGGAGACTTAAGGCCAGGCCTGGCCTGCTGAGTACCCACCCGTGTATATGGAGTGGTTGGGCATGTACTATCTCTGATGGAGCAATGAGAACCAAAGGGGGCAGTTAGGGGGCAGGTTCAGTTCTCCCAGAAAGCTGATGTGGAGGGTCACTGGGAAGGGCCAGGGATGACAGGAGAAAGCTACAGCAAAGAATTAGCAAGGTAGGCTGGACCCAGTAGCCCTGGGGATATATGGAGAATAAGGTCCCAGTTCTTGAGGGATGGTAGAGTAGGCGAGGCGGCAGGGCGGAGAATGAGGAAGACCCTCACACGGAGGTTCCTTATGTGAGTACACAGAGCCTGAGCTGGGGAGGACAGGGGTTAAGTGGCCTTCTTGGGCCCTTCAATAATGGGTGAGGGATGTGCGGGCTCTCAGGCCTATCCTGAGGGGTGAAGACAAGGCCTTTGGTCAGGGGCTGAGCTCAACGTTCACTCCTACAGCCATGCTTAGATCCACGTGTCTGGTGGGGCCTCGGTTGGGTATAGGGCAGGACTGAGTACAGTCGCTCCAAACCTACTCCGTGGTCGCGTCGACAGGAGCTTCCACAGCAAAGGACGGGTGAAGACCCCGAAGAACGACAGCCTTGTTTTGGTGCCTGATTCACACAATCCTGCCCTGAGACGCACACGCACAAGGCAGGATTGTGCTGACACAGCTTTCTGGCCTTGGGTTTTGTTTACAAATCGTGTTGTGCCAGCTGTGCTGGGAAGGCCTCAGGGCCGGGCCGGGGCAGTTGAGCGCGGGACTTAGCAGTCTCCTCTACTACAGATAACCTCAGAGCTCCAGGGCTCTGACCTGGAGTTAGGGGTGGGGAGGTCGAGCCTTTGGGCCGCAGCAGTTTGGGCAGAAGACAGCTCCCCTCCCCGGGCTGGATCCGAGGCGTACCTGGTCGCCGGCACCCAGGCCATAGTAGCCGTGTGTCACCACCTCCCAGTGCAGGAAGCAGATGAGCGCGTCCTGCGCGCAGGTGATCGCCGGCGCAGCCGAAGCGAACAGCACTTCCAAGCCCGCCATGGGCGCGCGCGGCTTCTGTGGGAGGAAGAAAGTGTGGTGGGGAAGAGAGCTGGCTCCGCCCTCGTCGTAGCTCTACCTTCGCAGGGTTTTCCTGTAGGTTAAACCGCGTCTCCAACCGCGGACAAAATGGAGCAGCGCCCCCCACCCCGGGAGGGAGGTGTGGCTTCGTCGCCGGAAGTAGCTTCGAGCGAAGTTGTGCGTCGGGATGGAAACTGGAGCGCTGCCCTGAAAGGTTCCGCCTCTGGTCCGCACCCCGCGGGACAGTTCGTCTTCCCATCCACTGGTACAGTTGGCATTATTTTGTTCTTAGAATTCGTTCTTTGATTTTAGAAAATACGAATTCGGCGTCTCGGATATCTAGTAGGTTGGGGGGGGGTCATAATACTTCCCTTTTTTGGATTACTTAGGGCCCTATATCACCAGCCGACTCAAAGAAAAAGTTCTCTCCGTGGTCTGCAGGAATTTACATCTGGTCGTTCTGCCCCTGCCCCTGTAGCTATTATTTCCAACTGTCTTCTCATCTGTACCTCTGACTGCAAGGACCTCTCACACACCCACTGCTCTCTCGCTCACATTCGATCTGATAGTAAAGCTAGATGGCTCTACCCTCGAAATATGTTCTGGATTGGACCACTTCACACCGCCTCCGTTGTCCTCCCCGTTGTCTGATCTACAAACATTTGCTTGGACTATTAGAGTAGCTTGCTACCAGTCTCCCTCTCATATGTTCTGCTCTCGAGGCCTTTGTATATACAGTTGTATTTCAGTATTTTATAGAGGATTGGCTCTAGGAGCTCCTCAGATTCCCAAATCTGCAGATGTTCCAGTTCTTTGTATAAAATGTTGCAATGTATATCCTCCTCTGTAGTGTACTTTAAATCATCTCTTGATTGCTTATGCTACGTAATACAGTGTAAATGCTTTGCAAATATTTGTAATGCTGTGTCGATAGGGACAGGAGGCCCTGTACATAAGGAAAAGATAGGATAAAGGCTTGACTGAGCTTTTTTAAGATCAATAGGGATACTTACTTAAAATAATTTCTGCCTGTACCACTAAAAGCAGTTTCTGTCTTCACTGATAGACTCTGCAAATAGGACAATTAGAACAAGACAGGAGAGAGAAAGGAGATCTGAGAGGCCATCAGGTAATACAATTTACCATAAGAATTAGTTAGATGGGAAGCAATTAGATATGGAAGCCAGGGACTTGAGGGACTTGGAAGGCTGTTCCACTGACCCACCTAACAGAATGCAAGGGAGATAAGAACTTCTATTTAATAAGTGAGACACACACAACTAACTACACAATGCACATGTACAGTTTCTTGCTTTAGCAACAGTATAACACTACCACATATGTACGTGGACACATGCCCCCTTAATCATTAAGCTGCCTCCCCATAAGCCCACCCCCCTTCACCTATTCATTACAAAGGGACAGGAAGAAACCAAATGGCCAGCAGGAATGTAGGTAGATGTGTGGAGTTTAGGATCAAAGACAGTCAAGAAAATAAGGTCAGTATGGGCAAGTGCCCTCCTGGGAGATGAGAAAGACTCTAGTGCTCAACAAAAGGAGCTAAGGTTAAGAGCTGGGTTTTCAGCTCCGAGGTCTCCTACAAT
The DNA here is from genome assembly GCA_004025085.1 of Thryonomys swinderianus. Lineage (NCBI taxonomy): Eukaryota > Metazoa > Chordata > Mammalia > Rodentia > Thryonomyidae > Thryonomys > Thryonomys swinderianus. The sequence continues at coordinate 34,002 of PVIC010007620.1, read as the reverse complement.
TTCATGGTAGCTGTCTCTTTTTCTTTTCAGTGTTTGGCTGAATAAACTGGGTTTTTTTTTATACTCAATTTGGCTCCAGGTTTAGGATCTCTGGGAGCTGCATTGTCTGCAGAGCAGTGGCTTCTTGTGATGCTGTGTGATGAACTGTCCACCCTGGGATATATCCTTTAGGGTTGTGTGTATCCTTAAGGGACTAATGGCAAGAAAACAATCTAATTTTTTTCTTAATGTTTTCAGCTTACCACTACTGGAATCCGTACATATGGACCCTGTGGATAGCGAGGGCCACTACTGCTCTCTTTGCCTAGAGTGCTCTTTTTCCAAACATCTTCAGAGTTTAGTCCTGCATTTTAAGTAGCTCTTTACCTCACCCACCAGCTTCAGAAGAGGATTTCCTTGACTAACCCTTCCAAAATAACCTTATCGACTCATCTTCTTACCCTGCTTTCTTTTCTACAAATTATTCACACTGCATAAGTTGTTTGCTTATTTATTTAATGATTGTGACAAGGAAGTAACGCCTTGTCTGCTTTGTGTATAACTGTACCTGAATGCTGCCTGGCTCGATACATACTTGAAAGAATGAGAGAAAACTGAATGAATCAATCAGTTCTTGGCCTCTCCCCAAGCCAAGTGGGCCTGTTTCAACCTTTACCACCACACGTTTTGCCAGCTGACCCTTTGTCTCTCAAAACTTTATATCCTGAAGATTTTCCTGGACTGTCCAGATTCCTAAATCCCATATGAAAAGACTAGATGAGAATGCCAGAAAAAGACTTTTGGAAAACTGACCATACTCCAAGGTGATGCTAAAGCTAGTGACCACAGAGCATCTTTTGTAGTGTAAAGCTATTTTGTTTCCACTAAGAAGCCCTCCACATTTAGTCTTCTCTGCTATTGCTTATTTAACCCCTAATAACTTTGTAATATCTTCTCCTTCTAATGTCTTTTCCCAGTAATGGAAAAAAATCCCAGATTCACTCATTCCTTCAAATAATCTCCACAGGTGAAGCTGCCATGGTTGGTGTTGTAGTGATGCACTATGTAAAAGTATCTGCTCAGTGGCAGTTCTATTCCTAAAGGTCTGATGCAAACTAGGCCTCTTGTCCCTATGGAGCTGAATGTCTAGTGGTTTAAAAAAAATTACAGACAAAGGTAATGGAGTGTGAAAACTGTCACTCTAGAGAAGCACTTAGAGATCTATGCAAGAAGGAAGCATCTAAGTCAGTCTGGGGACCAGCTTTTGCAGGAAGAGAAGGTTGACTGCGTGGAACTGTATGGTAGATTAAGGAAAAAAGTGTTCCAGGAAAAGGGAAGAGCGATTGGAAAGTTGAGTGGGACATGAAATGCAGCTTGCTCTGTGTGATGGCCGAGTTGGCCCTGCCTCCTGGGAGCTTCTTTCTTTTCCACTGTTAGTAACTCTATCTGCAGTGTGCTGGATGTCAAGGAGCAGGCTTGCAACAGCGAGATCTGTTAGCCTCCGTGAAGATGACAGTTTATAATTAGAATTGACAATTCTAGAATTGACAAATTAGACAATTTATAATTATAATTTAGAATTGCTGGATTGTGATAATGAAAAGCAGAGCAGCTTTTGATCTGTTTTATTACCACTTTCAGGTTGTTACTGACAATGTATCTCCTTGCTGCCTGCTTCAGAGAAGACAGTTACCCGTCTTTCTTTCTATACTACTTTATATGAGTGAGCCATGATGTGCATCTCACAGAACTTTGGTCCTTTGTTACCCAGCCTTGCTCCTGTCTTAGCCAATGCTGAGACAAGGGCTCCAGTGCTTTATCTGGGAGCCGGTTCCAGGAAATGGCAGGAAGGGCATGGAGCAGAGGAGGAAGGCGTATGCGTAGGCCATGCACCTGCATGCGCAGCTGGGGAACATGCTCGATGTGTCCCAAGGGAGGCCATGGGGACTAGGGTGGTTTATTTTTACTCCTATGCTTATTTGTTAAGGTGAGAGCCATTTCTGGGGTCATGGAAAATCCTGGGCAGAGTCACAGAATTTATAGAGAGCAGCTTTGGTACTTGCAAGTGATGGCAGAGGGAGATAGGACGCTGAAGGGACATCTGCTATGGTTTCTCACTTTCATGTAAGAGTGGCCAGGCCTCAGAAAGTCTGTGTCCCAGCAGCCGATAAGGCAGAGGCACTGACACATAGGAATAGAGAGAATGAGGTGAGTTCAACACCATGCTGAATCGTCTGGGTGCCTGGGCTGTATTCTGTGCAGCCTGAACCCCTGGGTCTTCCATGAATGGGAACAAATGAGAGGCTGTTCTGGGGCTGGAAGATGTCTGTATCTTGCCCTGGACCATCCAGCACTTTCTGTGGACTTACCGACATCAGTGAGAGTCCTGTCTGCCCAGTGAGGCCTATGAGTGGCTGGGAAGGGAGCAGGTGGCAGGGGCCCCCAGCTGGGACCCCACTACCTGGGTAGAACAGATCTCATGTCAGAGATAAGGGCCCATGATGATGGAAATAACTTTGTAGGTGACGGAGGCCACCAGTTTTTGGTTGCCAAGCGATGGCAATGTGTGTGTTCCAAGCTCCTTGTCTCCCTGGAAACCATTAAGAAGTAAGCCAGATGGACACTGGGATCTTCTCCTTTAGCCCAGTATCAGTGAAAACTTCTTATATCTTCCAGGAAGCCCTCCGTAATGAATGTCATTCTTTGTTTCTGCCACAGATATTCATGGCCCACAGATATTTGTATTTTTTGGTGGCACGTTTTTCTTCACCTTGAATCTAGGTTGAACCGCAATATCTTGAAACATAGTAGACATGGTACTTGGCTCAATCAAGTCCTAGCTTGCCCTGGTTTTGTATTGTTTTGAGCTGCTCCCCCGTCTCCTGTATTAGAAAGGGTTGTGGAGAAAACACGGAGAAAGACAGGGGCCCAGGGACTCTGTCTTCTGACTGTCCGCATCAATGTGTCAGATACTTATCTAAGCCATTTCTAGAAGACCCTGTTCTCAGCTCATTCTCTTCAGCTGAGACTTTCCTTTCCCCTTCCCCTGGAGTAACAACATAGTTGACATCCATAGCAGATTATTTTTTAAAATAATCATATTCATTTTTCAGAATATTTTTTATTTTACATAACACAAAGCTTATCATCATAACCATTTTTAAGTAGCAGTTCAATGGCATTAAGAACACTGATAGTGTGTGAGCATCACTTTGTCTCCATGACTTGTCTCATCCTGCAAAAGTAAGACTCTGTACAGTACTCAGTACTGTACAGTACTAGTAATTTTTATTTTCCTACTCCAGCCCATGGAAACCACCATTGTATTCACTATCTCCGTGAATTTGACTACTCTATATCTCCTGTAAGTAGAGAGATACAGTATTTGTCCTTCTGTGACTGGCTTATTTCATTTAGGATAACTTCTTCAAGGCTCATCTATTTTGCAGGATGTATCAGAAATTCCTCTTCTTTTAAAGGCTGAATAACGTTCCATTAGATGTAGGTACCACATTTTGTTCCTTCACCCATCACAGGACATGTGAGTTGCTTCCATATTCTGGTTATTGTGGATAATGCTGTTAGGAACATGCCTGTAAAAATCTCTTTTCAAGATCCTATTTCTGTTTTGGGGAGGTATATACATGAAGTGGAAGTGATGAGTTATAAGGTGATTTTATATTTACTTTTTTTTTGGAGAACCACCATACTATTTTCCATAGAAACTGTACCATTTTTCATTCCCACCAACAATGCAAAGATTTCCATTTCTCCACCTGCCAGCATCTTTTTCCTGTTTTTGTTTTTTTAGTGGTAGCTAACCTAATGGATATGAGGTTGTATTTCATTGTGGTTTTGATTTGCATTTCCCTAATGGTTAGTGATATTGAGCATATTTTCATATATTTATTGCCCATTTGTATATCTCCGTGATGAGATGTCTGTTCAAGTCCTTTTCCCTTTTGGAATGGTTTCTTAGGTGTTCTTTCTATATTCTGGGCATTATTCCTTTATCAGATGTATTATTTGCAAAGATTTTCTCCCTGTGGATTGCTGTTTTATTCTATAGTTAGTGTCTTCTGATGTGCAGAAGCTCTTCTTTTTTCTTTTTCTTTTTTTTTTTTTTTTGTGGGACTGGGGATCGAACTTGGGCCCTTGTGCTTTCAAGGTAGGTTCAGTACCAGTGAGTTAAATCCCTGGCCTAAAAGCTTTTCATTTTTATAAAGTTCATTCTCAGTGGGCTGTCTGTGAAGAGCACAGTTTCAGTGTTGTCCCAGTGGCACCACACCTGGAGGCTGTTAGCCAACCACACTTGTGCTACCCAATCTTAATTGTCCACTTGACTGGATTAAGCAACTTCTGGAGAGGTAACTAGACTGATCTCCTGATGTTCTGAGGTGAAAGTGCTATTAGGAGCTGGGCCCCACTTGGGGCAGGTAGATGCTTCCTGACTGCCCTGAACAAAGTAGGTTTGTACCACACACCCTTCTATCACAGTTTCTGGCTGGGATCCAGCTGACCATGACTGAAACCTTTGAAGTTGTGAGCCAAAGTAAATTTCCCCATTAAGTTGTGGGTGTCAGGCATTTCGTTCCAGCAGTGGGAAAGGTGATCAATAAAACACCACTCAGCACAACTTGTAAATCTTTTCTTTGAAGAGAGAAGAGCATGTTTCCATGATAATACATAAAAATGTGCCTGGAGTTTTCACTCAACTGCATGTCTGCCCTTCATCTACATAGTGTGTACCCATCCCTTCCCTTTAATTTCTGAGTAATATTCTATTTCATAACAGTATGTATCACAGTGTATTCATTTTCTGACTGTTGGATGTGTGGGCTGTTTCCGGTTTTGAGTGATTATGAATCATTCTGTTATGAACACTCACTTACAGGACATGTGTTTTCATTAATCTTCCTAAATTCCCAGGAACAGAATTGCTAAGATGTTTATAAGAAAACATCTGAACAGATGACCAAGATGGTAGTACTGTTTCATTCCCACCAATGCATGAGTCCTGGTAGTTGCTCCACATCCACCAGGAAAGGGTTTAATGTGAAAAATGTGCTTAGAAAATCACTGGCTGATTAGAACATGAAGATTAGGGGAAGATGCCACCAGTTCTGAGAGTGTGAGAGCTGCAGGAGCAACAAGAAACCACCAGCAAGAGTAAAGTTGCCCCAGCCCTGGGGCAGGAGGCAGGAGGCAGGAAAATCCTGCAGAGGCTGCTGCCAAGTTGAATTTTGTACCTCCAGGTTCTGCCGCAGCTGTTGGCGAAGCAGCAATGTGCCTCTGCTTCCACCTCCCGTTGGCCCAGCCTATGCGATAAGGGCCTACTTTGCCCTACATGCGCTGTCTCCTTTTGCTCCAAGTCTTTAACATGGAAATCATCATGACTCTCGTTCTTAAGATGAGAGAAGCAAGGCACAGGGAGCTATGTGGTTGTGTCGGGTGCCTTGGGCCTCCCTGCCCCACTGTGGCTCTCTTGTCCCTGGTCTTCTCAGGATGGAGTGGGAAATCCATGACTGAAGGTCAGTGCTAAGGTCTCAGTTTGAGACGGGACAGGCTGGTAATAGAGGAAAAGGTTCAGGCTGGGGACGATAGGAGAGGATGGGTCCATGCAGAGACAGGTGAGGCCACAAGAGGGCGTCTGGACCCATCCAAATGTCCACAAGGAGCCAATGAGGATGAAAGGCTATGTCCACAGCCCAGTCTTCACACCTGGAATTTCATACTTGTTTTTAGCTCTGGGCATCACTGATGTCAGGAAGAGACAGTCCTCAGAGAAGTCCTCAGAGTTCCAGGGGCCTTGATTCGGAAGCACATCCTCTGCTGGCCCCTTCCTGGAGTGGATGAGGAATAAGAGGGCTGGTTTCAGGACTACTACAGTAAGAATCAGGCTTTGGTTTCTAAGGCCCTGTTAAATATACTTTACAGGAAAAGGCTAAAATAATGACTCATACAGCTGTGAAAGTGACCACATTTTAAAGGTTTTAAAGATTACTTGAACAATGAGGAACATATAGTTCAAAGGGAAGGTAATAAAAGGACAAATTTATGTTGCGTAAAGAAATTGGATTATCAATGAAGACAAAGCTTGTTTTTCCACAAAGGGGAGGGAAGTGATTCTACAAGACAAGACAGACATTGGGTTAGGTATGATTTACAGTGTGAAATAGCTGAAAGAGGAGGAGCAGGACCTAAAGGCACCCAGCTTTTTATCCTGAGGATGTCCAGCCTTTCTCAGCTTTTTGGGGGTCTCAGTTTTCTCATCTGTGAGATGGGGTTACTAAATGCACTGCCTCCTAGGGTTGTTGGGAAGATGAAATGAGGCAGTGGGGAGGAGTGCTCTGTCCTCTGTCATGACTGCACCTCATTCTGCCCATTACCAAGAGCACGTTACCTCCTGCATCCTTCTCACAACCCAGAGTGGAAGAGGCTGTGAATAGGGAGCCGAGTCATGACAGTGGTGGCCCTTGATCAAGGCTTTCCTGAAAAACCCAGAAAGGCCACACTGCAGAACACAAATAGAGCTAAACCCCAGATCTGTCCAGTTGCACAAGCCATGTGATTTTGCTGAATCATGTGATTTTGCTGATTTGTTTTGCCCCATGTGACCCAGTGGGTCTCCCCATCCTTTTGCCTATCGCTCTAGGAATGAGTTAGCTCAACTCTAAACGGCATCTCCTTTTGTTCCTGTCATTCCACGGGGACTTCGTAGAGGCCAAGCTGGCCAAGACAGAACAACTCTGGAAATGGCCTGGTGGCAGGAGGCATGGGTGTGGCAGGTCTGAGCCACTGGCTGGCAGGGATGTGGCAGGAATGATGCCAGCCTCCAGCACAAAAACTTCAGCCTGCCCAGAACCACCATAGTTTCCATCTTGCTCACGTGGCCTGGTTGGAAGGGCCAAACCTGGCTGGACTTTAACAAGAGAGAAGGAAAAGACATTTCCCAGTGGCTAGGTCGGTCCCCAGCTGGTGGCGAGAATGGGCAGGGGGAGGCAGAGGCTGGCTCTGTGTGCATCAGTATTTTCCCTGCGTGTGTGGCCCAGCTGTCATCTTGCACACAGGCGTCATCTCAGAGCATTCCTGTGCCAACCTCAGCGGCAAGACATACCCTCTTGCTTTGGCTCAGGCCTCCGATGAAGTGGGCCAAAGGTGGGGGGTTTGTCTTCACATGGATTTGTTTTACAAAGGACAGACAACACAAACTAATTTGGGTGAAAAAAAGCACAGCAATTTGGTGTTTACATAGCAAAACTGTCCTAAAGAAAAAAGCAAGATAGGGTGGAAATGGGCATGTAGGACTGAGGGAGACATTTTAATGGGAAAGGCCCCACTGACAAGAAATATTTGAGTGAAGACATGAAGACAGTGAGGAAGGGAGTCAAGTGATGTCTCACACGGAGAGAGTAGCAAGTAAAAGTGTGCTGGGATGTGTGTATCCAGAACCCAGAGATGGAGCCGAGGGATGGGAGATGAGGCAAGAGGAGTACGGAGAAGCCAAATTTCAGCGGGGCCTTGTAGGTCAAAAAAAGGAATGAAGAAATAATACCTGGGCTGCTCAGGCAGGAGGATTATAAGTTTGAGCCCCAGTCTGGATGACTTAGTGACTTAGCAATATTATGTTTCAAAATAAATAGATAAATTGGCTGGGGGAATGTGACGCAGTGGGAAGGCCCTGCATTCAGTATCCAGTACTGAAGAAGGGAAAGAAAAAAGAAAGAAGGGGGGGGAGAGAGAGAAAGAAAAGAAAATAGAGGGTTCTTTTTTCTTTTTTGAAGCACACCTTCTCTTGGCCTGACTACAGCTTCCTACAGACTTTACTTTGGACAGAGATTGATGTAGGGAGCAGAAGTTGTGGAAAGAGGAATGAAATGAGGACCATTCCTTCCCAGCTTGACCCTCTGCAGCCTTAGGATGAATCAGAAGAGGAATCCATGGTCTGCACTCCACAGCACAGCTCATAACAGGCCTGGAAAGCAAATGTCTCCTTGGAGGCCATCTCATGCCCAGGTAACTGGGCTGGACTGGAGCAGTCTGATTGTTACTTATGCCCACTAAAGAAGAAAAAAAGCACACTCTGTAGCAGCAGTACCCACGTACTTCATGGGAGGGTACATGGTGGGTTCTAGAGAAACCTAAAATCTTGAGAAAGTCTAACAGATATCAACCAACCTCTTCCATTTACATATGGGGAAACTGAGGCAGAGAGAGAGAGTGAGAGAGAGAGGTAACAGTGGACTTAGGTCCATTTAATGCGACAGCAGCAAATTAAGGACTTGAATTCAGAAGGATGCTTAGCCTGGTGCAGTGGTATATATACTTACGATTCCATCTGCACAAGAGCTGAGGCAGGAGGATCACAAATCCAAGCTCGGCCTGGGCAACTCAGCAACACCCTGTCTCAAAAGCATAAAAATGAGGAGGGATGGGGATGAAGTTCAGTGGCACAGCACTTGCCTAATATGCATAAAACCCTGGGTTCAATTCCCAGTAATGTGAAAGAAACTTCTCTTGATTTCTGAAGCCTGAGAGTCCATCTCCATTCTAGGAGGACAAAAGATGTGAGCACATCAGCCCTAGAGTCCAACTCTGTATTTGAATCCTGGCTCTACCATTGTTGGCTTCACGACCTTGGGCAAGTTACTGCACCTCTCTTGGCCTCAGATTTCTCGTCCTAAACGGAGTCAATGACAAAAGTAATACACACCTTAGAGGGCGGTGGTTGCAAACTAAATAAGGGAATGTCAGCAAAAGTGTTGATATCATTGAAAGTGGTGGAGTTTGACTTGAAAGTTCTCTTTCATAGATGCAATTAGAAAATGGACAGCGCTGGTCAAATCAACTTGTCAGACTCTCGAGGTTAATAAAAGGCTATGACAGTTGAGGAGTCGTTTATTCCAGAAAAGAAAACCAAATTTTAGTTAAAACAATGACCTTTGTGGTATTCTTACTTGCCCTTTTCCGGTCTTTTTCCACTCTGACATCTTTGCAAGGTAGGAGACCATGCTCATTGTGAAAATTTGCAGCCTGGCAACCACTAGAGGGCGCAGAACAAGCCTAAAACCCGTTCAAAGAGCTACATTTCCTGTGATACATCATTGTTTGGCCTGGCCTAATGGTGGCTAGGAAGACCACACTTACAAAACTGTCTACCTGACTCACAGCTTTCCAATAACGAGAAGCTCTTTTCCCTGTCTTTTTGCTGGGGGTCATTTGTCAGAAAACATTTAAAGGGCCGGGCATGGTGGCTCACGCCTGTAATCCCAGCACTCGGGAGGCAGAGACAGGAGGATTGCTGAGTTCAAGGCTTGCCTGGCTGCATAGTGAGCTCAGGGCCTGCCTAAACTACAAAGCGAGACCCTGTCTCAAAAAAAAAAAACAACCCAAAAAACAAAAAACATTTAAAGGCCATTGTTCAATTTCAGGCAGAGGACTTTTGGAGAAAAGATTAGGCCAACCAAAAAGTTTACTAACCTCAGCTTATTACGGGCACAACAATAAGCTATAGCAGGCAGAAAGAGAACTGGCAAATTTGAAGTAGGTCAGTTGAGATAATATTTAGTCTGGAGAATAGAAAATGTAAAGAAAAATGAACAAAACTTCAAAGATTATGAAACATCATCTCCTGGAAAGGAGAGACTCAGAATATTTGAAGAAATAATCTATGAAAAATCTTAATGTATACATCCAAGCAGTTTAACAAACTAAGGAGGGTAAAGCTAGAGATCTACATATAGATACATCATAATCAAGCTGCTGAAATTCAGAAGCAGAGAAAAGAAAACCCATTAAAAACTGCAAGAAATGACTCAAGTGGTACAAGACATGAGTCAATAAAATTAATAGTTAATTTCTCATTGGATACTGGAGCTCAGAAAACAGTGGGATGACATAAAGTACTGAAAGAAAAAGACTATCAAGGGTGAACTGTAACCAGATGAGCTGAAAAAAAAAATAAGAAATTAAGGGTTTCCAAGATATACAAATATGGAGAGGATTTGTTGTTAACAAACTTGACCTTTTAGAAATACTAAACAGAATTCCTCAGGCTAAAATAAATGGACATCAGGTCATAATTCAAAATGACATGAAGAACTAAAGAACTGCCATAAAGATACACATACTAAATACATGGAATGCAAGCATTTTTTGTTTGTAAGTCTTTTTTTCCTCTTCTTTGACTTAGAGGACCACATAGAAAAGTATTCACAATGTACACGCTGAAATGCCAGCTACTCATGAGGCTGAGGCAGGAGGGTTTCTAGTTCAAGTCCAACATGGAAAGTTAGTGAGACTCTGTCCAAAAACAAAAACAAACAAAACAAGTAAAATAAGCTGGAGATGTAGTCAGTGGTAGACCCTCCCTGGGTCTGTTTCAGTGTGAATGGAGTAAAGACATAGGGGGAGTCAGAGTCTGGAAGACAAAAACTTTACTTGCAAGTGGATCAGATAGTACCAAGTTAACGCCCAAGATATCCTACTGACAACCCTAGTTCTACTTTTCCTTTTATAGTCTTTTACAACTATTACCTCATTTTTTGCTTGTTTTTGTGTTTGCTTATTTATTTGTGTGTGTGTGGTTTTCTTTTTTTTTTAGACAGGTTCTCACTTTGTAGTTCAGACTGGCCCTGAGCTATGTAGCACAGGCTGGTCTCTAACTCACAGCAGTCCTTTTGCCTCTGCTTCCCAAGCGCTGGGATTACAGGTGTGAACCACCACTTCCGCATTGTGGTTTGCAATACCAGTACCAGGATCAAATTTGGGACCTTGCGCTTGTCAAGCAGATTCTGGAACCATTAAGCTAAATGCCCCGGCCTATTACCTCGTTCTTATTCTTGCTGGTCAGGTCTGATTCGACAGGTGTCACATTTCTGTTAACAATCATTGTTACAACAGGGGCAAAATACAAATTAATTGGGGGGATCTGGTCCCTGGGCAAGCCTTTTATTTACAGAGACAAGATGACATCAATTTCACAAGGTTAAAGGGACAGCACAAACAGTTTATTATTTTATTTTTTTTGCATTTTAACTTACAGATTAAGCACACAGCAGCTGGGTAAACAGGGTAAACAGTGTCCTTTACATTTTAACAGTGATCCAGCAGACATTCCTTATCTATTTGCTTTTTCTTCTAACATTAAGTATTTTCTAATTTCCTTGCCTTTAAAATTTTTTTTATTTTTTAAATTCTTTATTGGTACATTTTATATACAGCTCACAATCACACACAACCTTGGGGAATTTTATTAAGTATTTTCTAATTGGTTCTCCCCTAACAAGTTCAGCCCCCAATACTAAAATAAAATGTAATTGTAAATCTGTAATGATGACCATGCAATCTATAAAAATGTATTTTTTGTGATAACAATACAAAAGAAATAAAGGCACACAGATTGAAAATGAAGAAATAGAAGAATTTCTACTTGCAGAAAGCATAATAGTGATCTTGCAGATAGTCCTAAGTATTGATCCACACATACATGTATGCACACACATACACACACAGTGAATGAAAGAGTTCATTAGGCTGCAGGATACAAGATCAATATGAAAAATTCAATTATATTTTTGTACATTGAAAGTAAAATAACCAATTCTATTAATAATAGTATGAAGAAGAAAATGTTTGGAATAAATTCAGCAAAATGAGTATAATATTTGCATACAGAAAATGATAAGAAAAATTGCAACAAATTAAAGATCTAAATAAATGGGAAGATATCTGAATTTCGACCTGGAAGATGTACTGGAATATTCCCTAAATTGATCTGTGAATTTAAAAAGCAGTTCCTATCAAAATTTCAGCTGACAATTTTACAGGTATAAATAGATGGTCCCAGAATTCAAGTGGAAATAGAAGAGACCCATAATAGTCAAAATAATCTTAAAAAGAAAGACAACATTAGAGGACTCATAAGACCTTATTTCAGAGTTTACTACAATGCTACAATAATTAAGACTTGTGGTACTGAACCAAAAATGGCCACATAAATCACTGGAATCGAATTTAGAATCCAAAAATAAATCCATATATTTGTGAGCAATCAATTTTTGACAAGATGATCCAGTGGAGAAAGCTAAACTGTTCAAAAATGGTACTCAGAAAACAGTACCAAAAGATTAAAGTAGACTCCTATTACAATCCATGTATCATATATGTATACATTTATTAGTCATATATTAACAAAAATAGTTCAAAGTCTTAAATCTAACAGCTAATGTTATAAAACTCTTAGGATAAAACTTAGTAGTATTTTTTTTTTCTTTTGAGACAGGGTCTTGCTTTGTAGTTCAGGCTGGCCTTGAGCTCACTATGTAGCTCAGGCAAGCCTCCAACTCAGCAATCCTCCTGCCTCTGCCTCCCTAGTGCTGGGATTACAGGCGTGAGCCACCATGCCCAGCACTGTGGTATGTGGTATTGATGGCTGGTGGGTGTGAGTCACTACGCCCAGTATTGTATGTGGTTACCTGGGATCGAACTCAGGACCTTGTGCTTGCCAGGCAGGCATTGGAACCACTGAGCTAAATCTCCAGCCCAGTAGTAAATTTTTATTACCTGGTTTTTCAGATATGACATGTAAAGCATAATTAATCAAAGAAGACAATGAAAATAATTTTAAAAGTCAAAATATGCTATCAAAAAATAAAAATACAACACTAAGAAATGAAGAAATATTCAAATCCTATAGTGGGTAAAGTCTAGTATTTAGAATATGTACAGAATACTTATAACTCAACAATAAAAAAACACAATTTAAAAATAGAAGATATGGCAGGCATTTCTCCAAAGAAGTCGTACAGATGGCCAATATGTTCATGAAAAGATGCTCAACATCACTATTTATTGTGAAAATGCAAATCAAAACCACAATAAGATACCTCTTTGTATCCACTAGGATGGATATAATACAAAAGAAAAACAGCTGGGAGTGGTGACTCATGCCTAAATCCCAGCACACAGGACACAGAGGCAGGAGGACTGTTAAATTTGAGGCTTGCCTGGGTTACATAGTGAGCTCAGTGCCAGCCTGAACTACAAAGCGAGACCCTCTCTTAAAAAAAAAAAGAGAGTTGGTGAGAATGTGGTCAAGTAGGAATTCTTATATGTTGCTAGTGGAAATGTAAAATGATGCAGTCCTTTGAAAAATGATTTGTCAGCTCCTCAAAAAGTTAAGTAGCTACTGTAAGCCCACAATTTTAATCTTAGATATATACTAAAGAAAACTGAAAACGTATATTAAAAACACGTGTAAGTGTTCCTCTAGGACTATTCATAATACCTCCAAAGTGAGAGCAACACAAATGTCCATCAGTAAAAAAGGGATAAGCAAAATGGGCCATATCCATATGGTAGAGTCTTACTCAGGTATCAAAAAGAATGAAATGTCAATATGTGTTCCATCATGGATGGGCCTTGAAAACATACTAAGTGAAAGGTGCCAGACCAGAAGGCCACATATTGCAAAAGTCTATAGATATAAAGGATCAAATACAGTCAGATCTCTTGAAAAGGTAAGTAAGAGAGCTCATTTGCTATATGAACAGTCAACAAGAGATATGTTAAACAGAATGTAGAAAAAAAAATCTCTAGTCATGAAGAAACATTCAGAAAGGGACAGTCCACAGATATTAATCTACAGGAGAGAACATCTAAATTTCCAATAAGGACAAGAAAATATACAACCTCACAAATTATGAGGGAAGTAAAAAGTAATGATTTGTCTTTTTATAATAACCAGAATGGCCAAAAGTCTAATAATACCTAGTGTAGACAAGAATACAGAGCAACTGAAACTCCCATGTGGTTTCAATTGGAAGATCAAATGGAACATAATAGAAGGTACAGAAACAACTTCAAACACACTCAGCCACTTTACCTTCAACAAAGGTGCCAAATGCTTTCACTGGAAGGAAGGCAGTCCTTTTTTTTTTTTTTTTTTTTTTTTTTGAGACAGAGTCTCACTTTGTAGTTCAGGCTGGCCCTGAGCTCACTATGTAGGCAAGCCTGGAAATCACAGCAATCCTCCTGCCTCTGTATCCTGAGTGCTAGGATTACAGGTGTGAGCCACCATGCTCGGCACTGTGGTATGTGGTATTGATTGCTGGTGGGCATGAGTCACTGAGCTAAATCCCCAGTCCAAGACAACCTCTTTAATAAATGGTACTGGAAAAACTGACTTTTTACATGGTGAAGAATAAAGCTAGACCCATGTCTCTCCCATGCATTAAACTAAAATAAAGATGGATAAAAAACCTAAGTATTAAAATAGAAACAATAAGTTTGCTGGAAGAGAGAATAGGTGGAATTCTTGATGATGTAATGTTGTGCCTGGATCACGCTTCCCCAAGAAGACCAGCATCATGCATGTAATGAACAAGGGCACTTTTATTAGCACAGCATGCAGTGGGTCTACCAATATTAGATTGGAGACCCTGAAGAATGGCTACTGGCCCCTTTTAAAGGAATTTCAGGTTACACATGGGAGGGGGGACCTTCTAGTGACTGGCTAACGGTTTGATCTATCATACTTATTGGGTGGTCATTGGTAGAGGAGAAACAGGACCTACAGAGTCGCCTTGTGGGAGGGCTAACAGGAAATCTTTGGCGGGAACAGTTCTAGTGGTTAGCTCACAGGTAAGTTATGTGAGCTATGTCCCCTCAGGCTTACCAGGAAATTGCTGTTACTTGGTGACCAGCAGGACCAGGGACCTTATCCCTTTGCTCTGCAGTTTTTTAGGGAACCTCACACAATTAGCACAATTCACAAGTTGTCACAGTTTTATTTATTTATTTATTTATTTATTTATTTATTTATTTATTTATTTATTTATTTTTACAGATTATATATTGCATTTGCACAGGATGTTTTTACAAAGTACAAAGTTTGTTCACAAATTTTAAACATCAGATAGGGTTGACTCACAAAATGAAAATTTTTGGTCCCAACAACAGATGTAAGCAGAGACTTTATTAACAAAACCCCAATCACATGGATATACTACAAAGAATCAACAACTGGTATCACATCTTATTAAAAAGATTTTGGACAGCAAAAGATATCACCAGAGTATAGAGTGGATACCAACGGACTGGGAACCAATAGAGTGGGAAGATTTTTTCCAGCTATTCCTCAGGCAAAAAACTAGAACATGTAAGGAACTAAAACATATAAAGATTTGAAATCTAGAACATATAAAGAACTGAGAAAAGTAAGCCCTCCAAATTTAAAGTCCCAATCCAAAATGGGTATCTGAGGTGAATACACGTTATTGAGATGAAGCAGTGCAAATGTTGAATAAATATATGGAGAACTATTCAACATAACAGGTCTTTTGAGAAATGCAAATTAATGCTGAGATTCCATCTCTCCAGAAAGAAAGGCTGTTATCAAGCAATCAACCAGTAACAGATACTAGTGGAGTTGTGAGGAGAAAAGGAACTCTTCACTGTTGGTTGTAGTTAGACTGCTGCAACCACTGTGGGAGTCAGTGCAGAAATTCCTCAGAAAATTGGGACTAGGGATTCTATTTGACCCAGCTATTCCCCTTCTCATCATCTTCCAAAAGAATTAAAAATATATCACAGTGATACATGCACATCCATGTTCATAGCAGCACAGTTTGTAATAGTTAAAAATAGTTGAAATGACCATCAACTGATGAATGGATCAAGATGTAATTTTTTATACATTGGAGTACTACTCACCCATAAAGAAGGATAAACATGACATTTATAACATGAATGGATGGATGCACTATGAGACTATACTCAAGTGAAATAAATCAGATACATGTGTAAATATCACATTGTTTCTCTGGTGTGAGAAACTGTCAGTGTAAATAAGGAGCAAAATGTATAATAGATAAGATGAAATAGGAAGAAAATGTTTAAATGAGAAAGAACACAAAGGGGAGAGGGAAAGGAAGGAAGTGAAAGGAAAAAGTGAGGAAAGAAAGATAAAATGGAAACAAAGCTCTTGAAAATCATGGGAGCAAGTCTCAGTTTGTATTCACAAAAGGTGATAATTTATTTTGCATTTTAAAATAATTTAAAAATGTAAATTAAGCAGTAATAATGAGAAATGTCCTAGGCACAGTTAGAATAACCTATAACTTCTTGATATATCCTAGGAGAATAAAATTAATAATAATGTTGGGCTTTGTAAAAGAAATTGGTAGATCGGGCCGGAGATTTAGCTCAGTGGTTCTGCCACCTGCCTTGCAAGCACAAGGTCCCTGGTTTGATCCCAGTAACCACATACAATGATATAATATTGGGCGTGGTGACTCATGCCCACCAGCCATCAGTACCACACCCCAGGCATGGTGGCTCAGGCCTATAATCCCAGCACTCAGGAGACAGAGGCAGGAGAATTGCAGAGTTTGAGGCTTGCCTGGGCTACATAGTGAGCTGAGGGCCAGCCTGAACTACAAAGCGAGACCCTGTCTCAAAAAAAAAAAATGGTAGATCAACTTTGGAAGATTAGTAATATCTGTCAAAGTTAAACACATGCACACTGATGGCCCAGCAGTTCTACTCCCAGAATTATACTCAACACGAGGGAGTTTCTGTCTGCACCATAAGATACATGCAGTACAAAGCTTTCATGGAACTGTTATCTGTAGTAGCTTCAAACTGAGAACAAATCCAAAGTCCACTGCCAGTGGAATGAATAAAGAAACTATAGTATATTAATATGATAGAAAATCAAAGATTAATACAAATAAATGAGATTCTGTTTCATGTAGTAACATAAATGGATGTCACTATCAAAATTTTAAGTGAAATGAGACACACAGATTTATCCTGGCAAAACTCCATGTATTTAAAGCACCAACGCAGGAAAAGCTCCTCCGTGGTGGGAGAAGTCATGGCAGGGATTTCTGTTGGAAGCAGGAATGGGCAGTGTCATGAAGGAAACCTTAGGGGTGGCAGTGACACAGTGCATTCACTCTGTGGTAGCAAGCTGCACAGATAAGGTGCAAACGCCTTTCTGGATACACATTGTACTTGAATAAAATGGTTTTTTTGTTTGTTTTTAAATGGATGTATGATGATAATACCTATTATTGGGATAATACCTACTATTAAATGAAAATAGTAATAGCTAAAATCATTGAGGTTTGGTTAAGTGCTAGACACTGAATAAATGCTCCATAGAACTGTAACAAAGGTTAACATCTGAAAGTACCTCCATGGGATTTTCTTTTCTCCTTATCCTTGTCCCACGGTTTTTCTCACAGGGAGGCAGATGCCTCCATTTGCTTTTAGTGAAGCTGAAAGCAGGGGCTCTCTGAAAGAGAAAAAAGCTTAGATTCTCAAAATAGAAATGTAAGTCTCTCATAAGCCAGAATTGTTTAGAAAGGAACGATTTTTCTCAGATTTTTACAGCCCCATTAATATGTGAAGGGCCTGCCTAGGTGAGTAGGAAGATAGATTGTGACTATAAAAGTAGAAAAAGCTGGAGATTTAGCTCAAGTGGTACCACGTCAACCTTGGACACACAAGGGCCAGAGTTCGATCCCCAGTACTGGAAAAAAAAAAAAAAAGTAAAAGAAGATCTGGAGGGATGTCCCAATTGCCCAGGAAGGAAAGAAAGGAAAGCAGAAGAAGTAGAAGCAGCAAGATCTTCAGGATCTGCGTGCGTGTGTGCATGCGTGCGTGCACACGCACATGCACGCGCACACACACACACAGCAACAGAGGAAGGTAGGCACAAAGAGAGAGGCATATAGCTCAGTTAGAGAAAGTAAGCATGGTATTGTTTGTGTGAATCTGGCACTATAGAAATATTCTCATCCTCTTACCTTCACAAGCTCTGTAGCTACTGTCACCCCCCATCTCTTACATATGGACATTTAAGGTTGGAGAGTGGTAATAGTTACAGGTGTCACTGTCTGACTCTAGCACATAGCTCTTCTTTGTGATGCTGCACTAATCATAAATACCTTAATGTAGTACCTACTATGTTAGGAAATATTGTCTTCTCAGTCCTTCCTCCCACATAAACTGTCCAGGACAAATCAGAGGACTTGAGTCTGAAAGATCTGATTCTCCTACCAGTAAACCAGAAGCCCTTGAGTGACAGTGATAAAAGTTAATGCTTGTATGGTTTCCTTAATGACTACTAGGTCCTCTCTTGACCATTTTCCTATCTGCTTCTTGAAGGGAGCCCTTGCAGATGACAGAGGGCGGTTGGCACTTCAGCTTTCTGACACTATGGTGAAATACCTGAAACAGTTAACTTACAAAGAAAGAAGTTTTACTTTAGCTCATGGCTCTAGAGGTTCGTGTCTAAGACTAGTATCTCCATTGCTCTGAGGCTCTAGTCAGGTCAGCCTATTATGACAGAAAATGCACAGCAGAACAAGCCATGTATGCCATGAGCTGGGAGAAAGAAACTAGGAAGAATCCAAGAGTCCTCTTCGAGAGTGCACCTCAAAGACCTGAGACTTTCCTACCTTTCTGAAGTTCCACCACCTCCCAAGAGCATAGCCCCAGGGACCAAGCCTTCAACACAAGGACATGTGGAATACAAACCACAGCAGTACCATTTTGTCACATACATAAAGAAACTGAGTGATTTGAGCTGTTTACAGCAGTTTACCTAGCAGTTTAGTAAGATCTGTGACTAGCAAGTTCCTGGTTCTTGTTGTCCCCATCTGTAAAATGGAGACCAGAGCACTTAAGCTAGGCAGTTTCTACTAGACTTTTCCTTCAAATGTGTTTGAAGTTTCTGGAGTGCAAGAGGAAAAAAGAAGAGGGAAAAGGAAGAAGGTGGAAAAGAGACAAGTGTTAAAGGGGCATTTCAGTTTTCAGCTTTTACTTTTTAGGTCATAATGAGGAAAGATTCAAGCCAGATGTTGTTCTAGTGACTTGTGGTAGTCAAGAATGAGACTGCATTGTGATAATACCATATTAGCATGAAACAATATATCTATCAACAGTCTGGTCAGAGCAAAGCTATGGCATTTGCAGGAACTGTGTCTCCCATTTGACTTTGGCATTTGAAGGGACCTCAGGGCCTGAGTTTCCAACTTTTCCAGGAAAAGCCTGTACTTCTAAGAGCATCCAGCCCCAGCTTCCACTCACATC
Source organism: Thryonomys swinderianus (assembly GCA_004025085.1). Lineage (NCBI taxonomy): Eukaryota > Metazoa > Chordata > Mammalia > Rodentia > Thryonomyidae > Thryonomys > Thryonomys swinderianus. Next base: position 14,919 of record PVIC010007620.1, on the reverse strand, counting down.
ACTCATAGGACACAGCAGGGACCCCCGTCAGTTTCTTGATGACACATTTGAGGCAGACTAGACAGGCAGGAAGACAAGCAGCCCAGAAGGCTCAGAGCTAGTGGGGGCTGATGGAGCATGGTCCAAACAGCCCACAAGGTTACTGGCCACATAGTTATTACTTTTTAATTAAAAAGGCATCTTTTCCCCTTATTACAAAAGCCACATCTGTTTATTTTAGCAAAATTAGGAAGAATAGATGAGGAACAAGAAAAAATTTAAAATGACTCATGACCCAGAGAGAAACATGGATAATACCTAGATATGTCTGGGGGTCATGAACTGAAGGTCTTCAGGGCCAGGGAGTTAATGCAAATATAAATTGTATTACTAAATTTTTAAAATCTATCTATCTATCTATATCTATCTATCTAGGATGACTTAATTTATAAAAGATTATGAGTATGTGGACTGTGATATTAAAAATATAAAGCATTGAGCCAGGTGTACTGGCTCACACTTGTAATCCCAGCACTTGACAGGCAGAGACAGGAGGATTGCCATGAGTTTGAGGCTAGCCTGGGGCACATTGTGAGGCCAGAGCCACCCTGAACTATAAAGCAAGACCCTCTCTCAAAAAAACTAAAAAAAAAAAAAAAAACCCTACAAAAAATAAAGTATCATCTAAGTCTATAAATAATAGATTAGGTAGTCAGTATAATAGCCTTCAAAAGTCAAAGAGATTTTTTAAATCTTTTTTTTAAATTGCATTCTTTATTGGTACTATTTGCATACATCTCACACTCACACATAACATAAAAGGAATAAAGATAGGTAAGGAAGAAGTTAAATTGTCATTATTTGCTGATGATATGATACTCTATCTAGAGGATCCTAAAAATTCAACCAAAAGACTACTAGACTTAATTACCAGATTTGGTAGTGTTGCTGGATACAGGGTTAATGCTCAAAAATCAACAGCCTTTGTCTACACAAACAACAGACTCACTGAAAGAGAAATTGGGGAGTCAATCCCTTTCACAGTAGCATCTGGAAAAATGAAATACCTAGGAATCAACCTAACAAAGGAAGTGAAAGACCTCTACTCTGAAAACTTTAGGACTCTGAAAAACGAGATAGAAAAGGAAATCAGAAAGTGGAAAGATATCCCTTGTTCCTGGGTAGGGAGAACCAACATTGTCAAAATGGCTATACTTCCACAACTGCTATATAGATTCAATGCAATTCCAATTGAAATCCTAATGGTATACTTCACAGAGCTAGAGAAAATAATAAAAAAAAAATTCATCTGGAACCACAAGAAACCTAGAATAGCAAAAGCAATTCTAAGCAACCATGACATGGCAGGGGGTATTACAATCCCCAATTTAAAACTCTACTACAAAGCCACTGTGATAAAAACTGCATGGTACTGGCAAAGTAACAGACCCAAGGACCAGTGGAATAGATTAGAAGATGCAGAAACAACCCCAGGTACTCTAAGCCACCTTATCTTTGACAAAGGAGCCAAACATCCTCAATGGAGGAAAGACAGCCTCTTTAACAAATGGTGCTGGAAAAATTGGGCTGCAACTTGCCAAAAGCTAAAGCTAGACCTATCTCTTTCACCATGCACAAAACTAAACTCATAATGGATACGAGAATTAAACATTAAAACAGAAACAATAAGCCTGCTGGAAAACAGATTAGGTAAAACTCTTGGAGACATTGGCTTAGGCAGAGACTTTATGAATAAAGCCTCTATAGCACAAGAACTAGCAGAAAGAATCAAAGAGATTTTAATACTGATTTAGGTTCCAACGGTTACCACTTTGAAATCCCTACTAGGCCATGCATGTGTGTGTGTGTACATGACATGTGTGGCATGTGTGCATGCACACACATGTATCCTTGTATTTACATATGTATATACAAATATACATACACATAACAGATGAACACATGCATATAAGTACAAGTGGAATTTTATCTATACATGCAATATAATATTAATAATAAATAAAAATAGAGGCATTTGTGAAGAAAACTCGAAGGCCAGTACTTCCACTTCTTCAGTCTGTCTTCTCACCATAAAAACATTCCTTAAATAACTCTGTTCATACAGGAATTGTGTTTGAAAATTAGTCATCTCTTGTAGTAGTTTCCAATCTTCAGTGTCTTATATGTCAGTAAGTTCCACTTTCCAAAAATTAGGGAGAATTTCTTTCTAAGTTTCTTTCCCTCAGGTATAGCAGGTATGAATAGCTGCTCTCTTTACAGCTCTTTCCCCTTACTTTAGTACTTTCTTTTTCAGTTTAATTTGAGAGGGTCATGTATTTTGTCTTGGGCAGTTAACCACCATCAGGAAACTCAATGAAATCCCATCCCCTTTTTGAGATTCTTGATTTCACGGAATCCCTTGCAGCTAAGTGTGTCCTTAAAAATTCATGTAGCCAATGGGTCATAAAGAAATCTGATGAAATCATCTGGTAAAGTTTTTGCTTCTGTGTAAAGCAGAAAATGTAACTGACATCATCCTATCCTTCTTCTTCCTCTCTTGAATGTGACTATGTCAAGAGCAGCACTAGTCATCTTGGAATTACGAAATAGAGGCCAAAAGAATTAGAGACCCCTTGAATCCAGCATTGGTGAGTAGCAACACTTCCTCAGTAGTCTCTAGACATTTTTTATATGAGAAAAGTGCTTCTATTTCTTTATGCCACTGTTCATTAGACTTTTTATTTACCTATTAGAAAAAAGAAAAAATTAACCTCAATTGTCATAATTAAGCCTGAGAAATAGAGTTAACATTACAGAAAAAACAAAATTTTAAAAACATTTTACCCTTGACTTTGTTTTTCTGATTTTGCCATAGACTAGCAAAATCTTTTTCAGAAAGTAACCTTAGCCCATACACAAAAGTGTCTGGAATTTATCAATCCTTAATAGAGCAGCAAATAGAATGACTAAAAAGTGCCCATCATTAGACTGGCATTCATTACACAGCACAGAGTCCTGTGAGCATTCAGGCTATTCCAATTATTTCCTTTATCAACATGCAAAGCACATCCCCAAAACTAACATTTACTTCATCTTTATTGGTTTTCTTTGACTAAATTTCTAGAAGTGGAATTTCTATGTTGAAAATTTATGTTTTGGGCTTTTTTCATCTTGCCTATCTGCCCTTCAGAAAGAAAATATCAAGTAACACTGTTATCTCCCCACAGATATGTACACAACTTAGACTGGTAAGATGAGTTGCCCAAGATCATGCCTAGATTTCACTTTGGAACCACACATTTTGAGCTGACAGGCCTCTGTCTGCTATAACAGAAGTCTTGCTCCATATACAGATGCCACCCTCAGCTCTCCAATACCAAAGACACTGACATATTTGCAAGTGGTTACACCTGATCCTAAAATTGTTTTTGCCCTCCCCACTCCTCCCAGATCTAACAGTTAAAATTCTGCTTAGTGTCAGCAGCAGGGCTATGTCATCAGTTTCACTGTTATTTTCATATCTTTTCTGTTGCTATAATTGACATCATTAGCCATTGGAAAATGCAAATTAAAATAACACTGATATTCTGTCTTATTCCAGAAAGAATGGCTGTCATCAAGAAATCAAACAATTAAAAATTCTAGTGAGACTGCAGGGTGAAAGAGCCCTTTTACATTGTTGGTGGGAATGTAAACTAGTATAACCACCGTGACAGTCAGTATGGAGATTTCTCAAAAAGCTAAAAATAGAAATTTCATTTGACTCAGCTATTTCCTTTGTAGATATTTTCCCAAAGAGTCACAGACATCATATTACAGTGATACATGTATACCCATGCTTACAGCAGCACAATTCATGACAGCTAATGTCTGAAGTGGCTTATAATATTTATCAACAGATGAGTGGAAAAAGAAAATATGTAACGACAATTTATACACAGTGGAATACAACTGTGCCATAACAAGAATAAACTTGAGTCATCTGTAGAAAATTGATGCATCTTGACACTATAATGTTAAATGAAATAAATGGGACCCACAAGCTTAAATACCATATGGTTTCTCTTATATGAGAGACTCAGTGGGGCAAAATAAAAGGTAGATATAGAAATTGGGGAGAGAAATCTTTTGCAAATGGGAAGAGGGCCAAGAGATGGAGAGAGGGGGAGGGACTAGGAAGGCAGAAAGATGAGTTGTGTACATGTACCATTTTCCCATGAGAAATATAATCATTACATATTGCAAACATGTACTAAGAAAAAAATAAGAGCTGGGTTTGGTGGCTCAAGCCTGTAACCCCAGCACTCGGCAGGCAGAGGCAGGAGGATTGCTGAGTTCGAGGCTTGCCTGGGCTACATAGTGAGCTCAGGGCCAGCCTGAACTACAAAGCGAGACCCTGTCTCAAAGAAAAAAAAAAAAGAATTGGGAAAAGGAAAGGTCTTATGCAGTCCCATCTCTTACTATTTTCTATTGAGGATTAAGTTTCAATACAAATGTTGGTAGGGACATTCAAATCATAGCAATTACCCATTCTCATGGACATAACCAATTACATGCAACCATTTACTGTTCTAAGAGCACAATAGGGGCTGTTACATTGTTCTTGTCACTGTGAAGGCTATTCCTCTTTTTCTAGCTATGACCACCTTTTAAAACTCAGCTCAAAGGCCATCCTCACCAGGCAGGCCCCAGATTTCCCCTAAGCTGGGCAATGGTCTATGCTTGGAACTTACTCCCCTATATAATGCTTCCCTCTATAATGCTAAGGCCACACTCAGCCTATCTGTTTCATTCCTTCACAAACTGTCAGGTCCTAAAGAAAGGGAGTCAGAGGGCTGGAGATTTAGCTCAGTGGCTCCAGCGCCTGCCTCGCAAGCGCAAGGTCCTGAGTTTGATCCCGGTAGCCAGGAGGCAGAGGCAGGAGGATTGCTGAGTTTCAGGCTTGCCTGGGCAACATAGTGAGCTGCGGGCCAGCCTGAACTACAAAGCGAGACCCTGTCTCAAAAAAAAAGAAAGGGAGCCAGAGAGGTTAAGAAGAGAACCGACCTTCTCTTTGTTTTCCACACAGGCAACCTCTGCCTCAGGTCCTTGTTAATATATATACCAGCCCTCAAATAGCTCCATACTTCCTAACACACTCCATAAATTCTCTCTAGTGACCTGACTATTCCCATGGACTCCTTTAGTACCTGGCTTTGCAGCCTGATCTCTGAGGTGCAATTTCCAGAAGGAACTAGGTTTGGTATTTCAAGGCCTATAATTGTGCCTAGTCACATCCTTCATCTCTGAGTCTGAGCAGAGGAAGGAATCTGAAAAGTAATTTTCAACCAACCACTCCAGTCTCCCAGTGGGTATCTAATAATTACAGCCTCAAATATTTGAGTCAGATTTAAGAAGCTCAACAAATTACTTTCCCAGAAGTTTTTGGAGGTAGAAGAGGAATGAACTCTAAAGGGTTGATTTATGGATTGTGTTTCCATCTTTCTCAACATTCATTATTCTTTCTTCTGGAAAAAGTCCCGAGTCTCTTGTGAGGCTCCTTCTGTGTTTACTTCTGTCTAATAGAGCAAATGTAGAGCACTGTACCTGAGCCAATCACAATTGGTTCAGGTCTGTGGGTAGGTGACCTGAAAGTCAATAAGATTTATGTATGGTGCTGATCACTTTCCCACTGCTGGGAGAAAAAAAAACATACCATAAATTGGTAACTTAGAGAAGTTTATTTTGGTTTAGTTTCAGTGGATTCAGTGTATAGTCAGATGGTTCCAACATAAAAGTAGACTAGCAGAACAAGCATAGTAGAGGAAAACTGTTCACTGCATGGCAGCCAGAAAACAGAAAGAGAAAGGAAGAGCCTGGGACAAAAATATGCCATTCTAAGTCATGTCCTTCTATTTAGACCCTGTCTCCCAATGTTCGATTTTGGGGGGATTTAAAACATCTACACTGTAACAGTTATCCTTGGGCCATCATGATTGGTTCAGGTCTGCTGTGGTCATGTGAACTGAGAACCAATTAGAGCACATATCAGAATTACTGCTGAGATTGCTGGAAGACTGTCATCACTCTGTATGACTTTGGAATCCAGTAGCTAAACTACCTGGGTTGCTGGAAGATGGTCCCTAAAAGCCTCTGCAGATCTACTCTAATTTTTAACCATGCACTGCACGAGCTTTAAACTGTTGCCCAAGAGGTCCTTGCCTCTCTGTGCTCATTTCAATCACCTCTGCAATCAGAATCTCCCTACAAGGAATAAATACCAGGAGATGAGGCAGAGTCCACCATATATAGGAGATAGAGCATTTGGGCTCACAGATGTGTTTGCTTCACTTTGTACCATGCTTTAAAGTAATACTTTAAACCTGGGACATTTCACACTATTATTCCATATTGTTACATCCATTGGTAGCATGGAAGTGAACAAAAGCTGATCTCTCCATGTGGTATGACACTTTCTAGTTTGCCATAGTCCCCAACATTCCTTATTGTATCCTTGGCAGTGAAATTAATAATGGTGATCATTAATAATGTTGCCCAATGCCGGATGTGGTTGCTCACGCCTGTAATCCCAGCACTCAGGAGGCAGAGACAGGAGGATTGCTGAGTTCCAGGCTTGCCTGGACTACATAGTGAGCTCAGGGCCAGCCTGAACTACAAAGCGAGACCCTGTCTCCAAAAAGCAAAAAAAAAAAAAAAAAAAAAAAAAAAAATGTTGCCCTAAAACTTTATCTGCATCAAAAGAGAGCAAAGAACAGACAGAGTAAGAGGGCTCCCATTTTGAATCAGGGAGCCCCATTTTTATTAGGAGGAAAAGATAATTCTGTAATTAAATGTTTACATAAAATATGTGTATTTTAAACAACTATAACCACAGCTTTTAAATATCACTGCTGAACTTGTAGAATATAACCTTCTTAGGTTGGCATTGAAGTTCTTTTAGAATCTGGCCCTTCCCTACCTTAAAGGCAGTATGGCACAAAGATCAGAAGTTTAGATGTTGGAATCAGAGGATACTGTTTCAAATACTAGCTCTTTCAAGTATTAGTTGTGTCCTCAACTTCCCCATCACAAAAATGGAGATAACAGTAGCCATCACATAGTAATTTGTGACCCCAGCCCTGTTTCCAGCCCTGCCAGCACTTCAGCCACCTAAGGACTTCAAAACACTCTAGACCTCCATGTCTTTGTATATTCTACTCCCTCTGACTACAAATAACATGTTTTGTTTTTCAACAGCAGGGTTCAGTTCACAGTAGTGCACTAAGGTTTTCCTCAATGCTGTTCTCCAAAATATCTGTTTCTACTGGGTCAAATGTGGGGTAGTGTTCTTTGGTGCCTTTGGTTGGGAACATGTGACAAGATCTGGCCCATAAATTGTGGGTATAAGAAACACGTGTCCTTTTCCGGTGGAAGCATTTAATAGTGGGTTGGTGACTTTCCAGAATTCTTTCTTCCTTCTGCCTAGCAACTAGGATCTACAGTGAGGAGGAGGATGGTGTGAGCAAAAACACAGTTCAACCAGGTCAGATGTGTTGAGTAAGAAAAATTCACTTTAGTAGTTTAAAAAAGTCTATGGCAGGGGCCGGAGGGTTAGCTCAGTGGTTCTGGCACCTGCCTCGCAAGCGCAAGGTCCTGAGTTCGATCCCCGGTAACCACATATAATGCTGGGTGTGGAGATACGCCCACCAACAATCAACGCCGCATACCACAATGCCGGACGTAGTGACTCACACCTGTAATCCCAGCACTCGGGAGGCAGAGACAGGAGGATTGCTGAGTTCGCGGCGGCTTGCCTGGGCACCATAGCGAGCTCAGGGCCAGCTTGAACTACAAAGCGAGACCCTGTCTCAAAAAACAAAAACAAACAAACAAACAAAAAAGTCTATGGTAGTTCCTCTTTCTTTTCTTTTTGTACTCCTCCTAAAAAGGGCAACCAGTGCAAACCTCTGCTGATACATTATTCTTTTCTGTACTGTATTAAATAACTGGCTTCTGTTTTTCTTGGCCCGATTCCCCCTCAGAGCGCTCCCTCTAGTATCTGTTGTAAAGATAACCTATGTAAAGCTCTTCCCAGATGAATATTGGAATCAGTTTATTGTCTACTTCTTGACACTATATTACCAATGGTGGTAGTATTTATTTATTTGCTTATTATCTGGCTCTGCTTCTAAACAATAAGTTTATAGCCCTCAAACCTGGCTTAGCGTCTGCACAAAGATAATGGTAAATCCATGACTGAATGGATGAATCATCAATGAAAACTGTACGGTGAATGCTTAGCATGTGCCTAAAACATAATCCATGAGCTTGATTGAATGAATGAGTGAGTTAATGAATGAATGAACAAATGGCTTCTGATACAGATCCGCAGCTCACCCACCCTGGATTATATTTGCAAGCATCCTCTCTCAGGCCACAGCTCAATCTGAAAAGCAGAAGAAGGCCCAGGGTAGGGGGCTTTGACTATAATTCTTTCCCCCTTTCTGCAAAATCTCCTGTGAGTGTTTAAAGCCAGGAAGCAAAATCAAAGGACTCTGGATTCAAAGGAAGCTAATTACCTTTCAAAGCGTTCGCTTTGGCTTTAGCCACACAATTCCCGTCAGAGGCTGTGGGAGTTTGTGGTTCCTGTGCTGGGCTTTGAAACTGGGAGGGATTAATGGGATTTGATTAAACCACAAATGTCAGGAAATACAGAGAGCAGTTAGGAACTCTGGCCACCTCAATCCTGGAGTCTGGAGGAGAAGTCGTTGCCCTCTTCTCCCTGATCTTCTGGGTTTGATCTTCTGATCAAGGACTGAGAGGCAGGGCAGCTCCTTCTCTCCCTTCTCAAGGCTACCACATTCAGAGTTGTACTGATGCTGGTGTATATGGAAATGACTGATGTATGAATGGGACAATTCGGTTTTGCCTTTTAAACCTGCCCACTAATTTTCCATGGCCCAATATCTCAAAAAAAAAAAAAGTCATTTGAGAGAAACCTGCATCCCAAACTCTCATAAAATGTTAGAAGGCAGACTAAGGGCCCTATCATCAAATGATTTTAGAAACTACTGAATTCATGAAGTTCTCTTTACTGCAGGACTTGGCAGTGCTCATGTCGGGGGTGGAGCTTATGAGGAAGACAGTGCCTGAATACTCTAAACCTCAAGCTTGATTTGCTCACAAAATACTTTTGTAAAAATATAAATCCTTCTGTAATCCCAGCACTCGGGAGGCAGAGACAGGAGGATTGCTGAGTTCGCGGCAGCTTGCCTGGGCACCATAGCGAGCTCAGGGCCAGCCTGAACTACAAAGCGAGACCCTGTCTCCAAAAAGCAAAAAAAAAAAAAAAAATCCTTGTAAACATTTTGAGGAAAGCTCATATTTAGCAGATCAATGAGAAACAAATGTAGTGTATCAATGTACTACCTACATAAAAGTTGTAATTTTTTCTCTAATGAAACACATAAATAGCAACATTTAATCAATTTATTAGGTAATATTTTTGTAGTAGAGTCCCTAAATTGTGTTGATGTAACAAACTTAATCAAATTCATTGACTTACCACCCTCACCCTATTTATTTGTTGCTTATCCTACACCATGGGTTTGCCATACATCTGGCCAAATCCATCTCCTTCTGGGACCCAGCCAATGGAATAGCTTTGTTTGTGATTTGGTACTGTAGTAGAAGAGGAGGAAAAGCCATAGTGGAAATAGTATGGCTCTTAATGCTTCTGCCCAGAAGCAGTTTTTTATCTTGTTCAGACTTCATTGGCCAAAGCAGGTCATGTGGTCAGACTTGCTATCCAGCAACACAGGAAGTAGAATCCTCCTGTGGGGGAAGAGAACACTGGGAACAGGAGCTGAAGTTCATTTTGTTGTTAAAAGAAAAAACTTTAAATAAATTAAATTTAATATATTCTAATTAAGCAAAGAGTGATTTATGAATCAGATAGTACTGGGAAGGGAAAGGGGGTCAGACAGTTGGACATCAGTGGTGAGGGCAGCAGGCTTTTATTGGCTGAATGCAGAAGCAAATCCTGTGATTTGCTACAGCTAGGCATTGGCATTATTTAGGTCTAGTCAGGTGGAAAGTTCCTACTGATATCTTAGTTGAGAGTTTCTAGCCAGTTAAGTCTCTAATTTAGATTTGCTGTTTATTAGGGGTTTGTTTACCTACAAAAGAACCTAAAACTCTGAAGTCATCTCAGCCCAATTTAAAAAAATTTTAGCACCATCATTTTAAAAGTAGCCACCTTGTTTTAAAATACTGCCTAATATGGTTTGTTTACCAACTCAGAAAAGCACTTCTTTATACTGGGACATAGTAATAACTTTGCATTTGGCATTTCATGACGTCATTATTACAGCCTCAAGAGTAAGTAGGTCTTGATATTTTGAAGGATTAAATCCTTTTTAAGCTTGGTATTTCTACGGCTTTATTCTCCAATGTTAACTTTAGGAATTAATTTTAAATTTGAATGAAAACTGCTGTTGACATTTTGTTGAAAATTTCATTATATTATAAATTAAGTTGGGAGGTAAATTGCAACATTTGTTTTATTGAGCTTCTTCACTATGAATTTGCCATGTCTTACCATTGGCCCAGGGCCTTCTTTTATGTCCCCAATACAGATTTATATGTTTTTCCACAGAAGCTTTAAGTATCTTCTATTAGATTTACGCCTGGGACTCAAATTTTGAGGCCAGAGTGAAGAGTATCCCTTTGTTAAAATTATATTTTCTAATATTTTATGTTCATATATAGAAACAGTATTGATTTTTGAATACTGATCATCTATCCATCAATTTTGTAGTCCTAGTAGTGCATCTGTAGTTTGAAATTTCTGTGAATGTGATTGTTTTTTGAAAATGCTGCAACTTTTATTCCTTTCCTGATACCTTTCCCTTATAACTTTGCTCTTTTTCTTATCTTGCTACCTTATAGTTTAGGAAATGAATTATCCAGAATTTCTAAAAATTTAGTGTTGTGACAATTTCCATTTTACAGATAAAAACATTGAGGTTTGGTGAGAACTCAATTTGTCTTTTTTTAAAGTAAGGCTTAACTGCAAGGGCTATTTCAGGTACAGGTGATGAAAACCCAATCAAAGGGGTTCTCAATATGGAGACGCCCGAGCATGGCTGAATCTTGGGTTCTTCTTGGTGTCTGAGGGAACTCTGCCTCCATTTTTCTGTTCAACTATTTTATTCACTGGCTTGCTCCTCAGGCACACATTCCTTGTATGATAATAAAGATGGTCAGCATAGGCTTCTTACTATTGACAGCCCTAGAAAGAGCCTGAGACCTTCCCTCCTGCAACACTCTTGTCCATTAAATTCTTACTGGTTAATATGGCCTTGTGCCCACCCCACACAGATCTACATGATTAACAGCTCCACTAGAGTGACTGAGAGCGTTGTTAAGAGTAAAGAGGACATGAATGATAGTGATATTAGGTTGTCAGGATGAATGACACATGTCCCCTGTACCATGCAGTCCCCACTGCTCCTCACTGACCCCATGTGGTCTTCGACATTAGCACTTTGCATACTGTGATTTCTGGTACTCTTACTTTGCTTACATGGCAAATGCAGAGCTTGCCTGCACAGGAAGAATCAAGCGAGGAAATGTGTAGAAAAGAAGATCTCTGTGATAGCTTCCCATTACAACAGCCAATATTTGAGATAATCAGTTTGTAGCAAGAAAGTGTTTATTCTGACTTGCAGTTTTGAAGGTTTCAGTCCATAATTTGTTAGATCCATTGCCTGTAGTGAAACAGAACATCATGGTGGCTGCACACGGCAGAGCCATTTATCTCATGCCTCGGACTCCAAAGAAGAGAGGAGGGGCAGGAGCTCACTACATATTTCTTTCAAAGGCATGCCTTCAATTAACAGCATTGTCCTCCAAGTCCCTGCCTCTTATGGCTCCCACCACTTCCCGATAGCACCAAGCTTTTACAAAATCTACAGAGTAAAACCCTGTAAGGAATTTCTTGCATCATTACTAGCTTTGCTTACTGGAATCATCCCTCAACTCAAGAAGCCTGACTGGCTTGCTACTATCTGATTCTTTAAGTTCTTGACACTTTGTGGAGCCTGCAAGTCTCATTACTGGTCAACGCTGGCTGAGCACCATTCTCCCTGACTCACCTCTTTCATGTACACAAGGCTGACCTTTTCTTATCCTGCCTACTTGTGCATCAGAGCTGTCCACATGGTTCCACAAATTATGGATGCACTCATTTGTTTGTTTGTCTGTGAAACACAGCTTACCCATCTCTTAAGTAAACACAATCTCTTCACAGGCTCATTGTGAGTATGAGGTGAAAAGAATAGGTATATGAAGGCCAGCATCATGCCTGGGGTCATGATGGAAATAACACCAGCAAAGAAAAAAGATAAAAATAAAATTTCTCTGGAACCCACAGTTCTGTGGTAATGTCCAAGGAAGGTAGCATCCCATAGCTGTGCTGTGCATCCCTGCCAAGTCCGATCTTGTGGTTCAAGTCTGATCGAGTTTGATCTTATGGAGCTGGGTGTGGTCTTCAGCCAGCAGTTTTTTGGATGTGTCTCTCTGGCCCACCCAAACTTCCTTACTGTTGCTGTGGCACCCTCAGGCAGGGACAACCCAGGGCTACTCCCACACCCATGTTGTTGGCTCCCCTTGGTCTTTGCACAGCCTCTTCTCAACTTCTCTGTCCTGTCCTGATGTGCTCGTGGACGGACAGGGGTCAGAGAGGGGGGTGAGTTCAGGGAGGGAGGGGAGTAGGGAGCTATGCTGCCTGGTTCTCCTAGATCTTTATCTCCTCTGCAGGGAGTTAACTGCATCTGAGTCTTTCTCTCAAGCCCCTGGTTGCAACTCACTTTTTTCAGTTGTGCTGTGGGTCCCTACTTTGCAGTATGCGATGAAGGAAAAAAAAGAACGGAGGGGCTGGTGGCCCTTCTGTGTGAGGGAGCAGGGCACTGGTCAGCTCTTTTGTGAGATCTGATGACGGGCTGCAGTGTCCTTTGTTCAGAGGAGGGCTAAAGAGACAAGAGGCCTTTTTCCTCAAATCTATCCTTGAGTTAGCCACGCCTCTTCACTCCTTCAGTTTCTTCCCAGTATGGCAGTGATTCTTGTAGTCTTCCCAGAACAGCTGGTAGCCCTGTGAGTTGATGTGCTGTTTTATGAAGCTCTGTTCCTGTTTTATTTGCTCTACAAGTCTCATGTCAGATTGGTTTTAGCATTAGTATGTATGTCCCTTCCTTTCTCCCAATTACTTGTGCTTTTAGTTGATTTTTCTCTGAGTAAGTCTGAAGTAATTCCTCCTTTCAGCCATGTTGAGTCTTCTTTCTCTGTAGTCTCACGTAGTGGAAGGAGCAAGAGCAATCTCTAGGACTTATTTCATAGAAGCACTCATCACGTCCACCTCCAATCACCACCTAGGAGGTTATGGGTTTGGATGACAGGTCACATCCAGTCTATGGCACTTAGAATAAGGATGGGATCAGCAGTTCAGGTCCAAAAACTTAGAGTGATCCTTCTAGAGAAGAAAAAGAAGGGAAAATCGGACTCTTGGTTCATGAGGAAGAGGATGTGTTAGTCCTGTGTGAGGCTGTGTTAGATACTCAGGCAGAGGCTCTGTAAGGGTTTGAGTTCGTAGTCAGAGGAAAAGATGGCTGTGTGTGGGCAGCATGCTGCGGCTTGGCTCGGGGCTCGGACCAGAGGTCCCAGGTGGCAATGTGTTTCATAGGGAGCTCACTCAAGAAAACATCCTCTGCTCTTGACTCCACACTCTTGTCTCTTCTCTGGGGATATTGCTGCTTATCTTTACAAGGTGAGTTGGATCCCCATCCATTTGTGCCCTTTGGAAAAGCTGATAGCAACATTCTGGCCAAATGTAGGCTGCAGATCCCTTTTGGCATGGACCACAAACAAAGTATGTGGTGCCTTCATAGATTGCTGAAGATCTGCTGATGCTCTTCCATGAAGAGATATGGACTGTGCCCTTTTTTCCTTTAAATCCAGGTGGATTTGTGGCTGTGTTGGAATATAGAAGAGGCAATACTATTAGACCTAAGGCCAGGCCATAAAAGATCAACCAATGTCTGCTTATTCTCCTGTAGTGCCCACTCTCAGGATTTGCTGTTTCAGAACCCAGTGCCATGCCTAAAAGCTCAGGCCACGTGGACAGCCATGTGTAGGGGCCCCAAGATGAGCCTGGCCTTTGGGTCATCCCAGCTCAGGCTCCAGATATGTGAGAGGAGAAGACTCCAAATGATTGTAGTGCCAGACTTTTGAGTCTTCCCAGCTGGAGCCCCAGACATCATGGAGCTAAGTCAAGCCATCCCCACTTGCCCTGTCCAAACTTCTGGCAGAGAGAAGCCATGGACATAATAAAATGGTCTCTTTACGTCACTAAAGCTGGGGTGGTTTGTTACATGGAAATATTAACTGGAAAATAGTACTTCTACAATTTTTGATTGTATTGCCAACATGTAGAATTGTAAGATTTTATATACACATTTGCATTTCTTATTTTTAATGAGAAGTCAGAAAATCTGTACACTGGGCCTGTATCACTATTTTGTGAAATTGGATCAAAGCTTCCCCTTGAGGAGGGATATAGATGGTTTGTCTGCCTTGGCTCTCATCTGACTTGTTTAAGTCACCTGCCTGGTCCCAGCAGACATTTGGTTTGCAGCCCTGGGCCAGGACCATCCTACACCTCATGGAGTGTCTGAGGTCTCAGAAACATTTCCTCTCCTTAATGACTAGACCATCTCTGACCCCTGTGACTCCCTCCCTTTGTTCCTGGAGTGACAGAAGCTTTCCAAATTACATAGAATTATACTCCTTTCTCTGCTTAGGAAATTGCTTATGTCAAATAAGAACCAGGTGGGGGCTGGAGGTGGCAATGGCTGTGTCTGGAACTTGCTGGTCCTGTAGACAGTTTCCTGGTGATAATCTTTT
>PVIC010007619.1:0-50437 GCA_004025085.1 Thryonomys swinderianus | reverse complement strand
GGCTCTTAACATTCTTGGGGAAAGAATAAAGTAATATAAGCTGCAGAAAGCCCAGGACTGTGTGCTGCAGCCAGGGAGCCACTGCTCGCTGACTACAGTCTGAGTTCAGTGGTTCTGAACGCAGGGCAGTGAGTGGTAGTGCTCATGTAGGGAGCTCTGTGGGATCCTTTTCAGGGGGTGGCCAGGGATGCACTTGCCCCACAGTGACTAGGACAGCCCAGCACCATGGAGGTTTGTTCCAGCTCAGCCAGTAGCACCTTCACTGAGAAGCAGGTCGAGTTTGGAATCGTCACAGTGTTGGTTTGAATGGCCAGGCAGCAGCCAGGAACCATTCTGACTTTGCTGAGCAAAGTTCATGGGAAAAAGAAATCAGTTCTATATCATTTGCTTGAAGCATCAGACCTTTCTCATTAATGGTGACATTTGTTTAGGAATTTGCGATCCTAAGAAGGAACCTAGAGTCAAAATCTGTTAAGAGCTTTGAGCATTTCTAATGTTCCAGTTAAATAAGAGGACAATACAAAAACTATATTTAGGAATCAGCTGATAAATTTTTTTTTGAGACAGGGTCTCACTTTGTAGTTCAGGCTGGCTCTGAGCTCACTATGTAGCCCAGGCAAGCCTCGAACTCAGCAATCCTCCTGCCTCTGCCTCCCAAGTGCTAGGATTACAGGTGTGAGCCACCACGCCCGGCATTGTGGTATGCAGTATTGATTGTTGGTGGGCGTGAGTCTCCACGCCCAGCATTCTATGTGGTTACTGGGAATTGAACTCAGGACCTTGCTCTTGCGAGGCAGGTGCTGGAACTACTGAGCTAACCCTCCGGCCCCTGATAAAATTTTTAAAAGCATTTTAGTAAAAGTCTAATAACTATTTAGTAAAAATCTCCTGCACCTTAAATGCAGAAAGCTCTCTCTTTGAATATGTCCTCATCACATTAACTGTTTAACTGTTCCCTACCTGTACAACCAGTATCACTACATGAAATGAATTATGGAGAAATCAGCTTTATAGCATTAAATTCAGCATAAATAAAATGATGAACTTTAGTGTCTTGAGCCGAGCTGAATTTCTATTACATGTGACAAACTAGTCTCATGTAAAGTAACCATATTTAGATCTTGGTAAGATGGTAAATGATGTAATTTCTAGTAATAAATGTACAAAACTTCTGTGAAGAAGAAACTAGGTAGAGAGGAAATATTTTCTAGTACTATTTCTTTCCTTAATTTATTGTACTGTTTCTCCCCTTATTTTCACTTCACCAGTTACCTTTAAGCTTTGAAGACATTTTCAGGAGCAAAAGATTCAAGTTTTCAATGTTAGAATATATCCATTAAAACCCCCAACTGTGAGTTTTGTCATTGTGAGCTTTCCTTTAGAAGAACTGTTGTGTAATTAGCAGCATCTTGGTATAATTCAGCTCGGGACAGTGAGAACATTGAAACCATAGGCCCTGCTCTATTCATCCATCATGTACATCTGTGTACAAGAAAGAGCTATACTATACTTTACAGTACAAATGTTCTCAGGAAAAAATATAGTGCTCAACACGATGACTTTTTGAATTCATATAAGACAAATAATGGTCCTGTGTCATTTCTTCCTATCAATTCCAGATGCACCCAAAGACTCACTAGACTTTCTAGTAGTTGCTTTTCTGTGCTTGTCTTGAGTGAACCTACAAGATCTATTGTTCTTTTAAACAGTTTCCCATCATCCGCAGTCCTATGTGGCTGACATTTCCAGGTGTGGTCCCTCCAGCGTGGCAGGTGGTGGAATGGGGTGTCTCGATCCTCCATGTAGCAATGTTACATCGATAATGGAAATGTCATGGCTCGGGCATTAGCTTTCGGTTGTATCAAAAGCCAGTGGGCCGAAACTCCCTTAAATAAACAGGGAGAATGCTTGTGAAAGGACTTTGGGTTCGCACTTCCAAGAGCCATTTTTCACTGAGATTTTGGATTTGAAAACTTGGCCTCTTTCACTTCTCTTCTCTCTCTTTTGTTCGTGACTCATGGAATAAAGCTCGTGTTTTCTTTTCTTCATACACATGAGGTGCAAGAGTCCAGCAAGTTTAACAAGTTGTAGGCAATGAGGTCTGAAGTACTAGAGAAAAATCTGTAGAGAGTATTTATTTGATTCAACCAAATAGCCCAAAAGATAGATATTATGGAAAATATAAAATTTATTTGTATATAATGTAACTTTCAAATATTTAATGAAAGTTAATTATGTGTAATAACATTTTATTATGTCATAAAATCTTCCATTATAATCCTATATTTATGTTTCATTAATTAATTTTGTATAATACTTTTCATTTTTTGTGTAAAGGAAAAAGTCACCAGTCAGTGAATTTAGGGGATCAAACAATAAACTTCACTGTTGACATGAATATTATTCTTCAGGGGTTAGAAATACTCATTAAGAAACCCTAGGCCAGGGAGAGCCACAGCTGGGGTGAGCGGGGTCTCCAGTCTGGCCCGTACTGTTGTCAGAATGAGAATGAACGGACTGTCTGGACTCTGGGCTGGGTCCAACTCTGAGCCTTTCCATCTGTCTGCAGGGCCCTCTGGGGCCCAGCACAACCATGAGCTTAGTGGGGTAATCAGTGTCCTTGAACCCTCAGCCAGTTCTGTCATGACAGGAGACTGGACTTCGCAGTGCTGTACCTGCCATGCTTGGCACCAAAGGTTCCCAAAGAAACTGGGATCATGGAGAAAGGATGCAAGCACCTCCCCGTGTAAGGTACAACATACAAGGTACCAGCTAGGGAGACTTCGCACCACTGGGAGGGATTTCTGAAGGCTGCATTGGGCAGAAACAACACCAGAACATCTTGATAGTTATGCTATTATTGTCTCATCCTATTCGGAGGCTATATAGCCTGGGAAATGCGAGTCGTAAAGTCTCATCTTTCTAAAAATGTATAAGATAATAAAAATGATACATATATAATGGGTGAGAGTAGGTTTTCATCAAACTTCCAGATCTCAACTCAATTCTCC
Source organism: Thryonomys swinderianus (assembly GCA_004025085.1). Taxonomy (NCBI): domain Eukaryota; kingdom Metazoa; phylum Chordata; class Mammalia; order Rodentia; family Thryonomyidae; genus Thryonomys; species Thryonomys swinderianus. The sequence goes on along the minus strand of PVIC010007619.1, from coordinate 47,426 downwards.
TCCTTTGTGTTTTTACCCTGAGTTATGCAACTTTTTTATGATCCTTGTGTTTTCAATCCCCCTGGACAGCTCTTCAGAAACTCATAAAAATGTAAAGTGCTTCAAAAAAGGAGAATATACAGAACACGAGCAAGGAAATTATCACTTGATAGGTGACATGAATTGTGAGAAACAACAGTTTGCCTTTCCTTATTCCCTGTCTGGTTATCATTCCTGTCACAAGGGGAAGAAATGAAACACCAGGGAGAGTCAGGTTATCATCATCTGCACCAGCCGCTGTCAGGGTTCCACGCTAGGCGAGTGGTAGATCTTTCATCTGAGATGGTCCCCACTCTGTGTGTGAGTCGTGAATTGTGTCCCGGGCACAACACGCTGCACAAGTTTCTTGGTCATGGTGGGGTCTGCTCCTCTCATCCACGAGTTTTCAGTCTCCATTGTTCTGTTTGCTGAAGCTTTGTTCAAAGGCCCAAGATGTGAAACAGATGGGGACAGCTGCTCTGTCAGAAACCAGCACACAAAGGGCTGGGAGAGCTGCGCTGGGGCATCTCTGAGGACCTGAAGCCCGGGACAGCACAGCAATTCTAAGTTGTGACTGAAGCACAGCATAGGAGCACAGTGGCTTGGTGCCGAAGAGAGGATTCTAGGTGGAGGGGTGGAGCTGATCCACTCTGCTGCCTTTGTCTTCTAGTGTCTCAGGTCTTGCACACTTCAGACTCACACTCACCTTCACAGCTTTTCCTATGAGATCCCTGACCTGGATTCCACATTGCAGATGTGATAAACCATGACTTCCAACTACGAAGCCCAACAACACCCATCTGCTAGGTGCAAGCCCGAGGAAAATGGAGACAGCACCAGTCTTGAGGGGGGCAACATCTCCACAGCAGAATGTGGTACCTGGCATACACTGGTTGCACTGCAATATATATGGGTGAAGTAAATAAGAATATCAAAGAAAAACCAAAAAGGAAAGCACAGAGATCAAGAAGTTTAAAACTGTAATAAATAAAGAGTGTAACTTTCCAAAGTTGTGATTACAGTCTAGACTAGACTTCTGGCTTATTTTATCTCATTGTCCCTTTAGAGTCAGATGGCCCTAGTGGATCATCATGACTGTCTGTCTCTTAGATCATATGTCCTGGTCATTTGTCCCCTTTTTTGTGATGCACCTTGGTACACCCATGGGTGAGACAAAGTAATCATACTTTCACTTTGCTAATGAAGAGCTGGCCTCTTCCATTCCTAAGTATCCTTATTTGTTTCTTTATTTGCCTAGGAAGTATCAAAAGTGACTTCATGTAGCATGGCAGCTCCTCTTTCTCCACAGAGTATGTGAGCTTTTTTTTTTCCAGGCCTCTGTATGCAGCCTGTATCCAAGTGCAATCCATATAACAAGAATGATGTCTTCAATATGATATTTGATCCACTGATACCCAGAGAAAACACTTCTAAATGTTGATTGCAAAGCAGGGTGAGCTGAACTGCAGCCTGTCAAGGATGTCACATCAACATGGCTGAAATCCACAGACTTTACATTTTTAGATGGGATTGAGTTAAGGATGTTGAGATTGGGAGATTATCTTGCTTTGCTAGGGTGAATCTTTTCTGCAACCACACATGTTTCTGTAGATGAGAAGAAAAGGGAGATTTTGCGCACACACACAGAGAAAGATACATAGAAGATGATGAGAAGACAAAGGCAGAGACTGGGAGGTGAAACTACAAAACAAGAAGTGCCAGCATCACCCACTCACCCGAGAAGACAAGGAGCCTATTCTGCCATGTGGACCAAAGAGGGAGAACTGCTGACACTGGTTTTGTTTGTAGGAGACTGGCGTTGGGCATTTGGGACCCGGAGCTGTGAGAGAATGAGTTTCTATTGTTTGAAAGTCACCCAGTTTGTGCTAATTGGTTATAGCAGCCATAAAAAAACAAATAGAATGGGAAATGGTTCTTTCTGAAATTTAGTTCTGGGCATCTTGAATTTGTTTGCTGGTAAGTGTCAGTGGGTTTAGGAGCATCAGATACTTATGTCCACGAGAGTGCCCACACACAGCGTCCACTCGTTGGCAGAGCAGAGCGTCAGGATTGCCAGAGGTTTGGTAAAGAGTAGAGAGAGTTTGGTAAGAGAGAGAGAAGCTGTTCTGAGTCCAGGCAGCCTTAGAAAGTAATTCTAATCTGCACAGGTGAGCAGAGACAAAGACGGAGATGAATCTGAAACCACACTGAGGACATCAGTGCTGTCAGGCCCGGGGCTGTCAACAGCCTTGAAGCAGCCTCCTTCATGGGGTTGTCACTTCATTCTGCAGTGGCAGGAACTTAGCTGTAAATACATGCACATGTGTATTTCACAGTAATGCTGGAGCCTGTCACTCTGCTGCGTCAAACACAGCTTCCTCTTAGGCTCCTCCATTCATCCCCTGTCTCGAGTCCTTTTGGGGCTCAGAACCTTCTATCTGAGAGAACATTTGGCCAGAAAGAATCTAGCCTTGACTGCAGTGCAGAACAAAGACACCCAGCTTTCCCCAGAGTTGGGTTCTGGTCAAGGCTTCCACATGAATTATAGATATCAAAGCCCTTTTCAGTATCCTGGGTATTGAAGAGTGCAGAGTAGCTAGGTCAACAGTCTAAGGCCATGTGCGATTGAACCTTATACTCTTATTACACTAGGTGGAGGTTGTTCATACCATAATGCTCTTTGGTTCTGAAATAATGTGTGTATTTGAGACCACTATTCATCGTGCTGATAGCCATGAGAAAGGGATTTATGCTCAGCTTATCTGTACTTTATAGAGGGTTCTTCTGCTTGTGTGGTAAGGTGGGATCCTTCAACTGTCTGTGTAACTTGCTGATTTTTTTGTTGTAAGCTTTCTCTACTTCTGTATCCCAGAATAATCACTGCACTGTCATCAGTGCTGTGTTAATGAAGAGCCTTGGTTCTACCATGAGCTGGTAGGATATTTGATTTCCCTGGCTTTTGAAGCACTGTTTTAATAATTTTCTAAACAAAAAACACAACACTGATTTTGTTTTTCAATTCTTCTCTGTATTACAGGCCTTCAAAGTTCAGCATCCTCAGAACTGCATTACCCCCAACTCTGGAAGATGAAAGGCAGCTAGTTGGACCCCAGTACATAAGGATCCACTGTGAAGTACCGGTGTGCAGTGAGTATTTCTTTCTGCAGTAGCTGAAGTAGTAAAAAAAAAGATGCACTTCTTGGACAACAGCTAAAGAGTGTATGTTAAAGTTAAAAGCCTAGCCTTCTATTTGTAAGCGATTTTATTATGTGCTGTCTAGAGGAGATCATTTGGCTAAAGCTACCTTTCTGGGAAAGAGGCTCAAACAAGGATAGTGCAGTGGTAAAACACACAGAAGTTTCTACTCTTCTCATTCATTAAGGAAATATTTTCTTGACGACCACTTTGCCAGTAGTGTACCTTTCTGCGCTCAATGAGACCATGCCAGTCTCTGCGAAGGAGTGGTTTTTAAGTTGTAGAGTAAGACACTAGTTAAGTATCACAGAAATACTGATTTTTAACATTTATTGGGCGCTGTGTCAGCCACCAGATATTAACACAAATGAACATATGTATCCTTCACAATAATCATTCAAGAGAAGCAATAGTTTGCTAGTGCTATTTGTAAAAAATTAGAAGCCAAAGCCTCCATGTTAAACCATGCAGCTATGATAAAAGTTTGTGCTTTTTGTTTAAACCTGGCCTAAGCACTGACTCCCTACCCTAGAATGTCTATTGTTAAAATATATGAGTACAAGTGGAAGGCATTAAACTAATTAAGCTCTAAGAGACAGATACTAGTTTAGAAGACACTAGTTATCCAAAATATTTTGGAATAGTTCACCCTGTAGCTTGGATAAACTTGGGTTGAAGGTAAAAGGAAAATGAGACACCTGTTTGTAAGTTAAAAGTGAAAACAAGGACATGGACTAATAAAAACAAAAAGAAAAATTTTAAAGGTGGCAAAGAATGAAAATGTTCAGAAAAATAGACTTCACTGGCTAGAGTAGAGTAATATGGAAATCGTCCACCCCCAATATTTTATTATACAACTATTCAAAAGTTTTGGGAAAATGGTAGAATCATAGAATAAACATTTATATACTACTAAGTATTACCCTGAACAGTTTTAGTAAATCTGCTTTAAGATTTCATTGGTCACAACAATAAATGGATTCAATACTTGCTTAGCTATTTTTCAAAATAAAAGTTATAGGTAATAAGTGCAGAAACCTTAACTGTGTCATTCAATGAGTTTATCAATTGCATATGCATTTATAAAATAAACCTCTATTGGAAACGTGCTAATATGAATAAATAAGACAAAACTGACTCATATCCTGATAGAGAGCATTAGCATCACCTTGAAGTGTTGCTTGTTTCTTGTGTTTTAATTGCTTCCTCAGGCTAACCAATGTTCTGAAAATTTTCAACCATAAATTAGTGTCTTTCCCAGGACTTGACATATGTAAATCCTCTTGTGGATAAGAGTTCTTTCACTTAGCAGATTATTTTGACATTCACTTATTCATTTATTTTCTTGTATTGTCAGTGTGTTAGCCTTCCATTGTTGACATAGTGCCTGAGAGAACCAATTAAAAAGGAGGAAGATTTATTTTCACTTATAATTTCAGACCCTGTCCAATCATCTCTAAGGCCTACCAGAAGTACATGAGAGTTCTGGTCATTCCATATTCTTGTCAGCCTTTACTAAGCCAATCAGAAGCCAAGTGGCAAAAAGCCCATTTGAAGCAGCCTGCGAGGGAATGAGGCTTCATTGCAAAAGTCTCCACTTTAAATTGCAGGCAGCTACTGAAGATTATTTGAACCAGTGGATAGTTTGGGATTGTGGTGGCTGGTAGAGTTAGTCTGGCAGGAGGGCAGGAGACAATTCTGAAAAGTCAGGAAGTATAGACAGCCTCTAGACGATTGTAATGATTGAGGCATAACCTAGTCATGCCTTAGATTAGAACCAAGACAAAGGACACAGTGCATGAGAAGATTTTTTTTAAAAAATGTATGAAGAAATAAAATATTTGACACCAATAAATATGAAGGATAGAGATTAAAAAAGTTTGAAGTAGATGTAATGAAAACAGTGATGTTGTTAATCCATACAAGAACATAAAAAGAGGGGACTGACTTGGTGGTTGGTTTTGTATCTAAGAACCATTAAAAAGTCTTTTTTTCATTGGAAAGCTGGACATGTGACACTAGAGTTTGGTGAACATCAACTGTATGGAGATGACTTCATCTGCTTTCAGCTTCTGTAGAAGCCAGAGAGCAAGGACTCAACTCCAAAGGATCTTGGACTTGAGCTGCTTTCATTGAAATGTTCTAGCACTTTCCTTTTCTGTCTCTTCTGCCTACAGTACTCTTCTTTGACTACTCCACCTGATACATAATTTTTTTTGAGACAAGGTCTCACTTTGTAGTTCAGGCTGACCCTGAACTCACTATGCAGCCCAGCCTATCTTCAAACACAACAATCCTCTTGCCTCTGCCTCCCAAGTGCTGGGAATACAGGTGTGAGCTGCCACACCCAGCCTCCACCTGATACATAATTTAAAACACACAGCAGAAATATTACCTCCAAAACCTACTACTTTGCTTGCCCTCATAGGATTCTCTGCACCACCCTAGACAAAATAAGACACATTTCATGAGACTAGGCCAAGCACTAATTTAAGTACCTTATATAAGTCATTAACTGTGGAATTTACAGCTTTATGTTAAATGCCAACTTATTAATTAACACCAATATTGGAAACACCATGTTTTCCTGTATATTTTAATTGAATTCTTTACTGGTACATTTTATATACAGCTCACAATCACACTCAACACTTGGGAATTTGTACCAGTATATGACACGAGTTAATTCTAGGAAACAATCATGTTTTTACGCCACATTTTGTAGATCACAAAAACATTGAATGTATGTTTAATCTAGTTTCACAGAGACACAGTATTTTAAAATTATGGATGAAAATGAAGACCATAAGTTTCGCTTTTACTTGAATGGCAAAGTTAGCTTAATTTAATAAAAAATGATAGAGCTTTCACTTTAAGAAGGTAGGAAATAGTTTGTTAAAGTTTTTGAAGGCCATGACACTATATATTCCCTTTAGTAACTAGAATAATAGGACTGTGATATTTAACTTGTGTTAGTTTTGATGAAAAATTGTGTTTGCAGTCTACTTCTGATGCAGACCTCATATACATGTGAACTAATGAAATCATGCTTAAGTTATTCAGAGTTAAAAATGCATGTGTATGAGCCCTCTAATGAAGGAGTTTTAGACTACTTTTTAGATCTTCACAGTGAATACACGCCATGGAATTTTATTTTCCTTGTGTCTGGAAAGCTCTTGACACAATGTGCTCTGCTTTTGCCCTGCTCTGCCCGGAGCAGGTGCTGTGAATGCAAATGCTTTTGAAGAGAAAACTGTCCTTATTGATCACATGTGGTTAAAAAATGGGATCAGAGGAAGCTTGTCACTCAGTAGGTACCTGTCTCCACCTGGCTGTCTTGACTGTGAGCCCTGTTTCCTGCAGTGCCTTTCTCTGGCTGATCGGCTGCAAACTGCACACATGTTTCTCCTAGTGCTGCTACACGGTGATTTTTCAGGCCGCTCCATAGACAGATGTTCCCAGATGTGTCCCTTCATTTTTCCGAGCAGACTTTTTCTACTTACAAACAGCGGACCCCGCTGCTGTTCAGCACTTTGATCTATTGACTATTGAAAACACAAACCGCACCCCACGGGTGTGTTTTGGGGCTTTGGTGATAGCTCTCATAACAAGAATACTCTTCACTCTGAGACACCACCAGGAGATGTTTTTCAAGAAGTTTCTACACAGCAGTTTTTATTCTCACCCCAGACTCTCCTACCAGGAGCAGAATGGATTGATGTAATCTGCCTCTGTTCCATGTGGTGATTTTCAGGTTGTCTTTAGCAACACTTTTAGGTTAACCTCAAAATTTAGGTCTTGTGAAATTATGATCTAGCAAACATCTCGGTATTAATAGTAAGGTAAGGAACTGTAGGTTACATATGCTTTGACAATTATATTTATTTCATTGCTTTGTGCTGTCGAGGCCTTTATACCGAACCACATCTCCAGCCCTTGTTCTCAACCTCCTGTTCAGAAAGAGTCTCTTCTTGCTAAGTCACCTGGTTGGAACGGAACTGGCCTTCCTCCTGCTTTAGTGTTCCGGGGTGCTGGGATCCACAGGTGCGCCCCATCATGTTAGGCTTTATTTACTTCCATTTCAAAGGAAATTATGGTGCAGACTTTAATGCTTGACTTTTTCTCCATTTGTTTACCTATCTGTCCACCCACGCTCTACCACTCAGTAACTAACTGATACCTGAAGAGCTACCGGCTAACGGACTGGAGTAGGTAACAACGCTCATCACTGACAGCTCATGACCCAGTTACCAGGATGCAGACTGAGGTGCAGCATGTGGATTGAGCAGTCTCAGTGCAGTTTAGAGGGAAGGAGAGTCAGGAGCAGTCGGAGAGGCCCATCAAGAACTTCAAATGACTTTGAGGCTGTAACCACATTTATGACAGATAAACACTGTTAACAATTCAGAACAGAGCTTTCTGTCATATGCACAATAGGCCTTTTATAAAACAATACCAGCCAAGGGCATGTTTTCATTAGTACTTTGAAACAGACAGCTAAGAAACATAGGAATTATATTTTACAAAGAAAATAAAAATGAAGTCAATTATTATCACAGAGATTCTCTGACCTTAACTGTTAGAATAGCAAAAGCACTACTTTTCAGTCACCTATCCTTTACCCCTTATTGAGTAGAAGAATCCAGTGAACATCTAATCCACAGTACCATCTTCTTTGGAGAATGGCTTTCTACTTCCACAAGGAAGTTGCATTTGCTTTGAGAGTTTTACATTGGAGGTATTTTGGTAAATTAAAGCTATGTCAGCAGAAGTCTGGCAGATTAATTCTCCCTTCAGTGAGAATTAATAGACTTACATGTAAGTGAAAACAGAAAATGCACTCAGCAAAATGAGATGATCTTATAAATTAAGCACAGGAAAAATGAACGTTGAGTTTGGTGTTTTAATTTGATCTGAAATTGGATTTAGAATCAAAGGTTATTTTTAGGCTGGAAGCAGGCAATTTATTAGAAGCCCAAAAGGTTTGATGGTTGGAAAGAACAGCAAGTATCCCAAAATAATGACAGTTTTCTCTGAGGCTATCCCATTAGAATACCAGCGAACCCGTTCTGAAATACCAAATTTTGTAATGGTCCATAAAGATAATGAACTTTGACTAAAGGTAAGACAAAATTTAACATCTAGATATTATTTATGGCCCAAACCAAGCTTCTGGGATAAAGATATATCACCAAGAGATTACTCAAAATTTTTAGACATAATTTCTACTTTTACCCTACTAACACATAATTGTTCATAGGGTCTCATGTACCTGCAGAAGAGACCACACATTATGTCTGTAGCAAGAGTACATGTTCCCAAGTCTTAGAAGGACTTTTATTAATGGATGACAGAAAGACAGTGTGTTCGTAGACAATTTTTGTCACAATTTGTCAATGGCTAAGAATGAAGATATAGTTTTCAGAAAGAAGCCTTACTGAAATTTTATTATTAAAATTTTTAAATTTTAATTTTTTCAATTGAATTTGTTATTGGTACATTTTACATACAGTTCACAATCACACTCAACATTGGGGAATTTGTACCAGTATATGACATGAGTTAATTCTCATTTTTACGCATATCCCAATCCACCCCCAAACCCCACCCACTATATCCATGTGCTTTCTATTCTTTTCAAATCAAACTTATTTCCCCTTACTTACCCTACTACATTCCCTTTGAGGATTTCCTAGTTCACAAAATCTATTATACATTCTAGAACTCATTTACATCTGCAGATTCTCATACCAAAGAAAAGATGTGGATGGTATTTACCTATCTGTGATCTATTTATTTCACTTATTAAAATTTTAATTTTATGGGCCAGAGATTTAGCTCAGTGGTTCCGGCGCCTGCCTCATAAGTGCAAGGTCCTGAGTTTGATCCTGGTGACCACATAGAACGCTGGGCGTGGTGACTTACACCCACCAGCAATCAATACCACATACCACAGTGCCGGGCGTGGTGGCTCACGCCTGTCATCCCAGCACTCGGGAGGCAGAGACAGGAAGATTGCTGAGTTCCAAGCTTGCCTGGGCTACATAGTGAGCTGAGGGCCAGCCTGAACTACAAAGCGAGCCCCTGTCTCAAAAAAAATTAATTTTATAACTCTTTTGGTATAATTTCCTCCCTTAACTTTATGTAGGGAAAGAAAAACAAACCATGAAATAAAACACAGGACTATATAACACCAATAGTGGACTTTAATGAAGTAAACTATGGACTGTATGCAATAATGCTGTGAATACAAGTTTAGCAGTTATGACAAATGTACCACTCTTGTCAGGGATGTGGTCAATGAGAAAGGCTCTGCATATGTAGGGGAAGAACATGTACAAGGAATCTCTACACTCTTAATTTTGCTGTGAATATAAAATTGCTGTGAAAAATGAAGTCTTGCCACATCAGACAGCATTTCTGCTCTTTTGTATTTCATCCGAGTGCGAAGTCTGGAACAGGGAAACAGGTCACAATACTTTCTGATGTGAATTATGCTATTATTTAATATTTTCTTCTCCTCACCTAGGGAAAGAATTCTATTTCCAAGCCAAACTGGAATCAGCCTTTAATGAGTGATAGGCGTTGGCTGATAAGGAATGAATCACGCTACATCCTGAACTGTGTTTTCTCTACTCCTGTGACTGGGAGTGCTGTGGCCGGCAGGGTCTGGGGCGGGGATGCCGACGATGTGGCCACCTGAACGGAGAACAGGAGCACAGAGTGGGTTTGCAGGCTCTGCCACTGAGCCTGACCTGCCGTGAAAACTCCCTCAGTGTGAACGACTGCCAGACAGCATCAGAAGAGACATGCAATGCACTTGGGCATCACAAGGGAGACAAATGAGAAAACATGGCTTGCATTCCTGAGAAGATCTCTTCCTTCCCCACAGGGTGCTAAGCAGAAACTCTTTTCCTCCATGCAGACCCTTTCCTCTAGCTCTTCTTTTGGCCCAGAATTTCAAATACTGGAATGACTTGTTATTTACTACCAGAAACTATCCTCTCAAATATGCATCTAGCTTCTTTAACATGCAGAACCATTTCTTTTAATAATAAAATCATGTATATTCTGGCTCCTAACTTTGTCCATGCCATTTTTTCTACCTTAATTATTTTTCTTTGGTTTTGCTTTCTAATCTCCACATCAACTGGTAGAAATTATATCCATCTCCTCTTAAATGGAGTTCAAATTCTGTTCTTAAAAGAGTGTTTCTGCAAATCTCATCAATCAGGTATAATATCTTACTGGTCTACATTTAATCCTATTTATTCAAATTTTCTTTATTTAGATTCCTAAAATAAAGGCCAGAGGGGTGTTTAAAGAACAAATGTTTTTGTTTTGATTTGATTTGTTTTCTATCTGTGGCACTTGGGGTCAAACTCTGAACTTGCCAGGCTGGTAAGGCTCCTCTGAACTACATCCCCAGCCACTGAACAAACAGATGTTTTATTGGAAGACACCATTCCAGAGGGAGTGAGAAGGGGTCCAGGAGAATGGGGGTCCAGTCTGTGGTAAGATACTGAGCTGCAGACATAAAGAGCTATCTGCTTGCTAGAAAATCATGCATCTCCACAGAGTTTTTGCAGAAATGCACACCTTGAAATAGGACAGAAAGGCCAGAGCTGTAGCTCTTAGCTGTAGCTCTTAGCACTTCTCTTACCCATGCCTATCTCTCATTGGTTAAAATGTTTGCCCCATGTGCTCGCTTCGGCAGCACATATACTAAAATGTTTGCCCCATGAAAGTCAACTCCCCTAATTTACAACCTGTGCCATTTTGCCTCTGACAGTTGCTTGTACCCTGGTACAGTGGTTTATCTTAGTCAGTAGACATCTATGAAACATTTACAAATATCCATACATTAAGCTTTAAAGAGAATCCTACAGGGGCTGGAGATTTAGCTCAGTGGTTCCGCTGCCTGCCTTACAAGTGCAAGGTCCTAAGTTCAATCCAGTAACCACATACAATGCTGGCGTGGTGACTCACGCCCACCAGCAATCAATACCACATACCACAGTGCCGGGTGTGGTGGCTCACGCCTGTAATCCCAGCACTCAGGAGGCAGAGACAGGAGGATTGCTGAGAGTTTGGGTCTTACCCGGGCTACATAGTGAGCTCAGGGCCAGCCTGAACTACAAAGTGAGACCCTGTCTCAAAAAAATAAAAAAAGAAAGAATCCTACAAATTTCAAAGAATGAAAAAATTTAAAGTGTTTGTTTTCCTCAATGTACATATGTTACAAAATGTTTTCCTAATTAGTAGAGTTTTATGTGTATGTATACACTGTTTATGAATTTCACTTTTAGACATGAGTTACCTCTCAAGATCCTACTACCCATATTCAAAATTTCTAAAAATTTAGGATTTTCCAAATTATAGGCACTGCTTACCCCAAACATTTTGGATAAGAAAAACTGAATATGAATAAAAATATAGAACTATTTTTATTGTTTCATGTAGTATACATTATATACTAAAGATAGCATTGTATATTATATTGATATTTATATAAATGCTTATGCTTTGTCATTCCATAGTATAATATAGGTATATATTATCTGTAAGAGTATAAAAATATTTATATTCTGTAAGAGTTTTATATACTGTATGTGCTATGTATAATAAAATGTGCCATATTTTACTCAGTGTTCTGAGCTTGTTATAAACTATCTTATCCTAAATAGGGAATATTTTCACTTTTAGAATCTCTATAAGAATTTTCATAATATTGGCATTAATTATACTTTGGTAGAATTTAATAAATAAAGATGTGTGAGCCCAGACTTCCTTTTGTAAATTTAAATTTAAAATTTCACGTTTTGTAGAGGTGTAGTTTTTTGATTTTCCTAAATGCATACAATCATGTATGTATTATTGCAACTTAGATTTAGAATATTTCTATCTTTCTAAAAAGCTTTTTTTTTTTTTTTTTGAGACAGGGTCTCACTTGTTACTTCAGGCTGGCTCTGAGCTCACTATGTAGTTTAGGCAAGTCTCAAGTTCACAGAAATCCTTCTGCCTCTACCTCCCAAGTGCTGGGATTCCAGGCGTGAGCCACCACTCCTGGCACTGTGGTGTGTGGTACTGATTGCTTGTGGGCATGAGTAACCATGCCCCGCACTGTGGTATGAGGTTACCGGGGATCAAACTCTGGACCTTGCACTTACAAGGCAGGTGCTGCAACCACTGAGCTAAATCCTGGGCCCTTTATAACACTTTTTTGAGCCAACTGTTTTATGCAGCCTTAAGCCCTGCATTGAAACAAACAGTATTTTTGTTGTGGTATCTGGATTCTCTTACTCTTAGTACTGTGTCACAGTTTGAGTTAAGTCAATCAGCTATATGTCCTTCTGGTATTTATGTTGCTTATTTGGAATAGTAGATCTTAGGGTAAGTCAGTAAGTTACCCAATCATTTTATTTTTGGTAAATATTTCCAAAATATTGTCAGTATTAATAACAGAATTAATAATACTGTTTTTTTCAAACTACAAAGAAAACTTACCCTTTCAGAAAATCAAAATATGCTAAATTGAATTTCTGGTGTAACCTACAGGTTTTATTCCTCTTTCATATAACTTTGAGAAAAAAAAAGTAGTAGTGTGAGAAGAACTAAACATTCCTACATAAGATCTTTTTCCCTGGTCAGTTTTATATCTTAGACAATTTAATTCAGTGAGAGATTCAGCCTTTTGGGATTTCCATTGTTTATATTAAAAGAATTGTCATTGGAAGGATTTATAAACTGCTAGCGCCAGAACTCATTATAATAAATTATAATTAAGCTGATATTGGTAAGCAACTGAGACTCTTCAGCTCTTCCTCCTTAATATAGTCCAGTACTCATCTTAAAATTCTGTATTTAAGTCATTTTATCCTAAATTAATGAGATTTTAATTTGAGACACTAGTAGTCCTTAACATGTTCCAAACAAATTTATTCTTGAAACTATGTCTCTAGAGTCAGATTTCATTGATCTGGTTCTCTCAAGAAAGAGACAATCATAGACAAACCACATCTTTAAATTCATTGCTGCTTGTATTTAGTTGGCAGGAGGCAGAGATGTTTGATGTAGAGCAGGGAGTGGGGCCACGACATACAATGGGGCATTGTCTTGCAGCCCACATGGCTTTGGAGCACCCTGTTGTGTAATGACAAACGTGCAAAGACAATTTGGAAATATCTGAATCTTCATACAATTATTTAATGCATAGATGAAACACTTTGGAAAACATTTTATGTAGTGTTGTGCTTTCCTAACAAAGGGTGATTCGGTTTCATGATCAGTCCGTGGAGACCAAAATGTATGATTGCTCAAAGCTCTTACATAAAATGGTGCAAGATTTGCCTATAATTCTCATGTATATTCTCCCATGTACTTTAAATCATCTGTATATTGTTTGCAATAACCTATATCTTGTAAATTCTATGCCAGTGGCCACTATATTATTTGCTTTGCAAATAATGACAAGGAAATTAATCTATGGATCTTTAATACAGACAGATGCGAATTTCTCCACTCACACTTAGTTGAAGTTACAAGTGTGGAATCCATGGACATGGAAAGCCAATGGTACATTATTTCCAAGGATCTTTAAGATTTAAGTTGAATAAGATTACATTGTAAAATTTGGAAAATCATTATTAACAACAATGTCCCTTTAATGTTTGAGATACCGATCCACTATATTCTTTATTGGTCTGTTCTCACTTGGTTTTGTGCGTGTTATATCTATAGCAAAAACAAACAACAGACAACATGCACACAGACACATAATTACTATGATTTCAAAAATGACAAATAAGGACAGGCATAGTGGCTCAACTCTGTAATCCCAGCACTCAGGAAGCAGAGGCAGGAGGATTTCTGTGAGTTCAAGGTGAGCCTGGGTTACATGGTAAGTTCAGGACCAACTTGAACTAGGAAGAGAGACCCTATCTCAAAAAAATTTTTTTAAATTAAAAATATAAATGACAAACAAAAAGAGAAACCAAAGAAAAATGTTGACAACATTTAGCTGAATATTCAAAATTGGGTCTTATAATTCTGTGCACATATGGAAAGTTACAATGTCACATAATGATGTATTAATATATTGTTTTCAGAATAAGGAGATGAGTCATCAAACCAAGTAAATATTTAACTAAGAAACAGAGTAATAAGTTAATATAACTATATAATAGTCTTTTTTCATTATTTTGACAGGATAGAACCTGGTCTTTCTTATTGCATGTTTCCTCCTTTTTCTTATTATAAATAAATAAATAAGTTTGGTTTGTTAATATTTCCCCAGCTCTCACTTTTATTGTTACCAATATCATTATTTCATTTTCCTTTATGTCTTTTAAAAAGTGACTTGATCTTTTTAGTTCTTTTAACTAGTTATTCATTTCAAGTAAGCCTCTGATGATCAATTTATGTCTTGTAGTATTGTAACTGCTATGCATTTGCACACTTAACTATGTTGTCCTTTGCTAAAATGCCTTTATTTTTCCTTTGTAAGTATTTCACGTTACATTTTCTTTAAAAGATATATTTAAATACATGTATTATCCATGGTCTACTTTTCAGAGCAGAAAGAAGGATCTTATTCAATATGTACTTATTATATTTTATTTTTTTGGAGATTAGGGACGTTTTATTGGAGATAAGAAGACTATCTCCTGCTTCCAGGTGGTGCCCAAGTGGCGGCTGCACGTCTCCTCCATCCGGAGCTAACTGGACCAGCACAGGAGCTGTGCAGATGTCAGGTGAGGGTTTGGAACTCGGGTTTCTGACCCCGTCCTTCAACATGAAGTGCTTAAAGAAAACAGCTATTTTAGAGAAAAGACAAAATTATGTTGCATTTTAAGTTCCTCAGAATGCAGGAGCTTAGGACAGAGGAGCTGTATCTCCCTTTAGTAGAGAGAGGGCTGTGTTTCACGTTGGCAGAGGAAGTACATTTTTGGTCCAGAGTCCTAGTTTATTATTTGTTCTTATTTAAATTTTTTCAGTATGGCTCATCTCCACTGTCTCAGATCCCTTTCCCTAGCTAGATGTCCCAGTCATGAGGCAGCTCAATAAACTGTTTCCTATATTCCCTTCCTTTGAAGAAGTGTCTCTAGTTGCCATGAGAGAAGAAGGAGTGAAGACTGAATCTGGCTTTTTTGAGCTGAGAACAGTCAATAGAAGGGAGGCAGCGGTCTGGGATTTTCCCTGAAAGCTAATCTAAAGGGGCTTTGATAGAAATCACATTGGATTTCAGTAGTTTTGGATTCTCTTCCGAAGATCAGTCTAATGGAACCCAAAAATGAGTCCAGCACATTCATCATTGATTCCCTCTACATGACCACTGCAGTTTGAAATAAAGTTTAACTCACAGCCAAACATAAGAGCCCAGATGAAAAATAGATTAGGATGACTAAGTCAGGAGTCAAATCTTCTGGCTTACTATTGTTTTGTTTTGTTTTGTTTATTTGTTTGTTTGTTTTTTGAGACAGGGTCTCGCTTTGTAGTTCAGGCTGGCTCTGAGCTCACTATGTAGCCCAGGCAAGCCGTGAACTCAGCAATCCTCCTGTCTCTGCCTCCCAAGTGCTGGGATTACAGGCGTGAGCCACCACACCCGGCACACCTGGCTTACTATTCTTATAAAACTGGAGTAGGAATTATAACCTGCTAGGTTTTTAGACCTGCCTGCTCAAGGAGGTTATTTATAAATCTAAGTTTTTAAAAAGTAATTTAAGGTATTCCCTTACCTGATGTATTTATCTAAAGACAATAACCATTATTTATTAGTGCACAGATCCTTCCAGTTTCAATCATAAGGGGACTGAGAACTCTGTGGTATGGAAAGACAATTTTAGCTAAGGAATTATAACATTCCAGCTGAGCTTCAGCAGCTGCCACTAGGATAGTGAACCATAATAGCAATAACTACACTGAACCACAGTAGTGATAAACTATAGGTGTAGCCAGAGACTAACAGGAGGGCCAGTGTAGTGCTGAGATCTTCATTTTTGTATCTAGCCTGTACTACCTTCATTCTTGTATATCTTTTTGGTTATACTTTTCTGTTGGGTGTTTAAGACCAAGTTAAAGCTAGACTTGTGTTGATTAAAATTAACATCTCCTTATGGATATCAAGATGAATTAAAGGTCTTCAGAAATTGCTTTTGGGGCCACGTGCAGAGCCTTTTAACCCTTCTATTAATGTTATCTTCCATGATGAGTTAGTCTTCCTTGACCGAATGGTTTCCCTTGGAAGCATGAGTCAAATTTCTCTCTTTGGTGGCTCTCCTTTGAGTACAATGTACATTGGCTCCCTCCTGACCTCTAGTCTTAAACAGGAGGTTTGGACACCTTCGCAGGAGGTGACACCACTCACAGAGGCACAGGATCTTTTGAGAGGGCCCTTAATGTCCTGGTTCCTCGCTGACCTTAGAAGGCCAGGGTCAGAATATTTGCTCTTTTTTTTTGTCTCTACCTTCAGGTGTTGAACACATAGGAGGACAGCTACATTAATGTTGAAATGGGAGCAGTGTGTTCATTTGTCATGATCTTATCTGGATATCAAGCATTTTGAAATATAAAGCATGACCAGAGAACTGTCATTTCTTTTCTTTCTTTCTTTCTTTCCTTCCTTCCTTCCTTCCTTCTTCCTTCCTTCCTTCCTTCCTTCCTTCCTTCCTTCCTTCCTTCCTTCCTTCCTTCCTTCCTTCCTTTCTTTCTTTCTTTCTTTCTTTCTTTCTTTCTTTCTTTCCTTCCTTCCTTTCTTTCTTTCTCTCTCTCTCTCTCCCTCCCTCTCTCCCTCCTTCCCTCCCTCCCCCCTCTCTTTCTTTCTTTCAGACAGGGTCTCGCCTTATAGTTCAGCCTGGCCCTGAGCTCACTAGGTAGCCAAGGCAAACCTTGAATGCAGCAATCCTCCTGCCTCTGCCTCCTAAGTGCTAGGACTATAGGCATGAACCACCACACCAAGCACTGTGGTTATATAGTACTGGGAATCAAACTCAGGACCTTGTGCTTGCAAGGCAGAGGCTGGAACCACTGAGCTAAATCCCTGCCTTGGAACTGTCATTTCTTTACTAATCATCGTTTTAGAAATCAAATTCCCACAGAATTTTAACCTTTAACAATTATAAAGTTTCACAGGAAAATTTGAGATCAAGGGCAATATGGCATTTTAGCATGAGAATCATAATGGCATTAATATATTACAACCATGAAGATTTTATTTCTAAAAATAGTTTTAAATTCCCATTTTAGTATAAAAATGTTTAATCAGTTACCTTTATCAGTTAAAAATATTAAATGACATAATTCAATCCTTTCTTAAGTGTTTTATCTTTTAATAGGGTGCAGTTTAAGTACAGTATACTTGTTCATAGATGCACTATAGAGGCCTAATCTCTAATCATTCGGGTGACACTGTCTGAACTGTGTTCTGTATGGCACCTTTAACTGTTATAACAGAATCACATAGCAGTCACACAAGCATAAGCCTGAGAAAGTATCTAGGTCACCCAGCTGGCTATCTCATATTGGGCTGCGAAGTGCATTTTAGCACAGGGAACATGAGGGAAAGTCAGATGCTTGAGCCTGCAGAAGTTTGCCACCACAAACACCTTTAACTTGGACATTGCCAGCGTGAAATGATGTTTTTTTGTTTTGCTTCTCTGAAGGCCTGTATACTTGGGAGACACAAATACATTTTAATATACCATGACATTAGCAATAGTTACTGTCACAGCCCTACAGAGGTTTTACTCTATAGGACAGTAATATTTAGACTCTTTAACAAGTTTTATATGGTGTAACCATACTGACAAAAATTGATTTCATCTGTAAAGTTCTTATACATTTCCAAAACAGTGTTAATGACTGCAAGTACACTTATTATTCAATTAAGTGTTTCTCATTTATACAATAACATAATGCTTGCTTAATCAAAAGCAATAGATGTCAATCAAGATTTAAATGGAAGAATCAAATGTAAAGAGGAGATAAATTTTGATTATTTTATATGGTAAGGTCAAGATGTATGTTATATAAAAGTACCAATAGTTCCTTTGAATGTATTAAATTTTAACTCTATAAACCTGACTTTTTTTTCTGAGACAGGGTCTGGCTTTGTAGTTCAGGCTGGCCCTGAGCTTAGTAGGTAGCCCAGGCAAGCCTTGAACTCAGCAATCCTCCTGCCTCTGCCTCCCAAGTGCTGGGATTACAGGCATGAGCCACTAAACCTGGCATTGTGGTATGTGGTACTGAGGATCAAACTTGGGACCTGGCACTTTAGAGGCACATGCTGGAACCACTGAGTTAAATCCCTGGCCCATCCTTACTATGTTTTTTTATAAACTTAAGTTTGAAGCATGTACTCACAACACGTCTTGTTTATAAATATATCTCTTGTCACAGACATTTAGATTGTGTCAAAAACTAAAATAATGGTTATTTACTTAACCAGAAATTATATGCTTATTGTAAAAACTTTACAAGTCTACTCTTAAATCTCAATTTTTAGTAACCAAAAGCCTAACAATAGAAAACATAAATCATTATCTCGCTAAAATGTAGAACCTTTGCATTCTAATCATTTTGTAAATTTAATGAGAACCATCTTAAAAATCTTGAGAAAAATCTTAACTTTCAGATACAGAAAGCTTAACTTTTAAATTACAGCCATCTTAAATATATTATAAAATGTATTTGATAGTCTTTGTTGAGGAATGCTGTCATATGACTCAGAAAAAAAAATGGATACTTCACCTGTGAGTGGGCAAAACTGAACAAATTGGTTCAGGCAGCTGTTTCATCCACCACATGGGGTAGTTTTGTCAGATAGTTCTCCAAGCCCAGGGCTTCCCACTTGTTTATCTGAGCAATTACTTTAGAGGCTTCTAAGAACTAAATCATAGCAGTTAACGCTGTAACCAAGGAAAATCTTACGAACAATTGTATTCAAACAATAGACATTGCATGTGTGAAGCTCATTTTTGACATATTTCACTCAGCTAATACCTGTGGGTGTAGCTTTTCAGGCCTCCTATTATGAATCATATGTAATTCATCTTCAAAGAACCCTGCTGAATGTAAGCTCACTTGCTTTTCACTAGAGGTTAAAGTTTGATTTACAAGGACCATAATACCCTTCCATGCTTGATTGAAAAATTGAACTAAACTTTGAAAAGTGACCATGTAGTTATCAGGATCATCAGAATAACCTTACTAAATCATGTTTAAGTCTATCAAAGAAAAAGGTGAGAAGACTTGGAGAAGGTCTGAGTTCTCCTCTGCCTGCCTGCTGCATCGTGTAGTCCTTCCAAGGAGGGCTCCTTTGGCTCAGAGGTCGCTTGGGTTTGGGTGTAGACTGGAAGGTTTACATAGAGCTGTCTGAGCCTTGGTGAGGTCTTACGAGGCCAGAAATGACCTGGACTCCAGCCTGCAATTTTGGAGCAGCTTGGAGTTACCTCTTAAAGAAAAAAATGCCCCGATAGAGGAAATTTCCAGCCGTTTCTCTTCTCTTCTAAAACTGATCTAATGTGTTCCAGTTAGTATACAATCTTTTTGGTGTGCAGGAAGCATCTGAGCTTGTGTTCCCATTTTGCAAGGAAAGAAGAGAACAGAGTTCCATTTTCTTATCTTTATTTTAGCCCATACCTTGGGACATCAACTCCAGTTCCAATCAGGGCTCCAGGCAACTGGAGGAGTCTCCAAAAGGCATGGGGGCTGATGTGCAGCTCTCAATGCTGCCTCCGCACATTTCCTTGACTCACACTAACTGCACTGGGACTTCCAGGCCTCATGTAGAACTTATTGGCCTGGGGACCTGCTCTGAAGAGAAACTATGGCAAGAGAGAGAGAGAGACATTTCCTGGCTCCCTTAATGTTGAATCTGCCTAAGCTGCTGTCTGCCCATGCAGATCTTTATAAGCTGCCTTCACGTCTGCTGACATAATCACCTGTACTGGTTAGACCTACCTTAAAAACCAAAAGAACCCCTAAGAATGCAACCTGCCCAGACATTATTCCTAAAAGGGAGAAGGAGCACAGGCTTTCCCTGGTTTCAAGTCCTATCCAAAGGGCAGAAAGTCAGACAAATTGAGAAGAAAACACTTCTCAGGGTAAGTCTCTCTCTCTCTGATCTTCAGCAAACATGCCTGCAAGA
Organism: Thryonomys swinderianus; assembly: GCA_004025085.1. Classification (NCBI taxonomy): domain Eukaryota; kingdom Metazoa; phylum Chordata; class Mammalia; order Rodentia; family Thryonomyidae; genus Thryonomys; species Thryonomys swinderianus. The sequence goes on along the minus strand of PVIC010007619.1, from coordinate 27,067 downwards.
GGGAAGAAGTGACGAGAGCAAGTTGGAGCTAAGAGCCTTTTACAATGACACAGGCTTTTCCCCTGTTACCCTGGCTGTGATCTGGCAACGCTGTCCATCACCTGTCATCCCTCTTAGCCTGGAAAGACCAAGAGCAAGAACATCAAGAGCTAGACATGGCCCCTTCTCCAGCACAGGACCAAACCACGAAGGAAACAGAGACAGAGCAAGCTCAGCATCCTCTCCACAACTGTGGGAGGGGCAGGGACCAGACTGGCCCAGCGAAATCTAGCCTTCTGTATTTCAGAGCAGCTGCCACCGTGGCTGCCTGGTCAGAGCTGAGGAGTCCTGTGACCTATGTGAAGCATGTCGCTCCCCAAATCCACTCTGCTACCAGGACAGTTTACAGAAGAGACACAGGCCAGGAGCTGCCTAGTGAAAGGCATAGAGTGTACGTCTTTGGATGTACAAGGACATGGCACAGAAGAAAAGGGTGGTAGAGACTCCCCATCTGGGGCTTCTTCTTACTCTTCTCAGAACTGGACACTCCCAGATGTTACTGCATCTAATAGCTACCTAATAGCTACCTTGAGACTGTTGTCCATTAAATTCCATCACTGCACCATAATTCCAACAGAAATAAATAATACTTATTTGTGGCAATTTAAAACTTTAGCATATGCACTGCCAAAGTGAGCACAACAACTTAAGACTTTAAATCCAGTATAGATGCCAATATAGCTAAAGCCTTCAACAAGTTTAAAGGAAGGAGAGAAAAAGAAAAGAATGGAATGTACAGCTAATATTATTAATTAAATTATATCTAATATTTGATATCTATGCCTATACCTAGACTTAAGTTTCTATAACAGGAATACTGATTTCTGTCTTATTGTGTAAACTTGTTTGTCTTATACTTAAATATATCCATACCTTGCTTAGAGACTTTAGCAAATGAAATTATGGAGCACATTTTAAAACTGACTAGAATTATCTGGACACAGCAGTGTCATTACACATACCCAGTAGTTTATATAGTAATTAAGTAAGTAGTCCACCACTATTCCCAATTTATCATTTTATTGCATTTAGAGAGGGAAAATTATAGGCATAGTCAGGTGGTTGTATTCCTAAAATGATATGAACTGTAGATTGTAGTATTTCTAGAATTATATGGGCTTCAGGAAAGAGTGGCTATTCACGTGCTACATTTGGCAGTAAGCAAACACATGCATGGTTACACAATTATGTGTCTTCTAAAAGTGAAAAGTTACCTCATCACTATCCATTAATCTCTTTCTCTAGGAAAAGGGATTTCCATGCATGTTCTTGTCTATGTTTCCATACATTCCTCTGTATTTCACTCCTTTTCAGTTATCTGTGTCCTAGCATGTCTTCCAAAGTCTTTCAGGCCTAATTCTTCAAAAATTGGAATATAATTCATATACCACATTAAAGTGTGTAGTTTAGTGGGTTTTTTATATTACATTTGCAAAGTTATGCAACCATTACCACTAATTCCAGGATGTGTCATCGCCTCAAAAGAAAAACCTGTGCCTTGTTAGCCTTTACCAGCCACCCCCTCAATCCCAGGTCCTTCCAACCACTAATCTACTTTGGGACTTAGAGTTTTGCCTATTTTGAATATTTAATATAAACATAATTATGCAAAATGTGACTTTTCCTGGCTGTGTTCTTTCACTGACCATGATGTTTTTAGGATTCACCTATGTGACATATATTAGTATTTCATTCCTCTCTACGGGTAAGGAATTGATTTTGTAGGGCTACACTACATGTTTTAGCCTTTCCTCTATGGATAGATATCTACATTGTTTTACTCTGGGTGATTATGAATGATCCTCCTATGAATATTTACATATACAGTTTTGTACAACTTTCCATTTTTCATGGATATATATATGTATATCAGGAAAAATTGTTGTCATATAGTAATTCTATACTTAATTTTTGAATTTTCATTATTTTCTTCTACAACCACATTTTACGCTTTCCCTAGCAGTGTATAAGGATTATAGCTTCTCTGCACTCTTATGAAGACTTGCTATTCTGCTTTATTTTTAAAATCATAGTCATCTTAGTGATTGGGAAAATGTTACCTCATTGTGGCTCTGACTTATATTTTCCTAATGATATTGAGCATCAGATGTACTACTTGGTCATTTGTATGTTTTTTTCTGAGAAATGTCTTTACAAATCCTTTGCTTATGGTTTTTATAATTGGGTTATTTGACTTTTGTTGTAGATTTACAATGATTATTTATATATTCAGGCTAGTAGAACTTCACTACATAAATGGTTGGTAGATACATTCTCCAGTTTGTAGGTGGCCTTATTATTTTATCTATAGCATCTATTAACATAAAGTTTTAAATTCTGATGCAATCTATGAAGACTGAAAAAAGTGTACATTTGGGGAAAGAGATTTAGTTCAGTGGTTCCAGCACCTGCCTAACAAGCCCAAGGCCCCTGGTTTGATCCCTGGTAACCATATACAACTCTACCAGGCCTGGTGACTCACACCCACCAGCAATCAGTACCACACACCACAGTGCCGGAAGTGGTGGTTCATGTCTGTCATCCCAGCACTTGGGAGGATTGAGGCAGGAGGATTGCTGAGTTTGAGGCTTGCCTGGGTTACATAGTGAGCTCAGAGCCAGCCTGAACTATGCAGTGAGAACCTGTCTAAAAAAAAAAAAAAAAAAAAACAGTGTACATTTTACTGGATTAGAGGCCATTTAGCTGGTAATGCCTTATTTCTTGGTATTATTTCAAGAAGTGCTGGGGAAAATATGCCTTCCCTCCAGGCAATCACTATCCAATTGGCTTAGAAGCAAAATAGAACAATAAGAAAAGGAAGAACAAAGGAAAATATATTTCTCCCAGAGAGAGAGAGAGAGAGAGAGAGAGAGAGAGAGAGAGAGAGAGAAAGAATATTTTTCTTGCTCTGCCTTTTGACACGAGAATTTCATGTTTTCTGGCCTTTGTACCCAGATACTCGCATCGGTAATCTTCTCTCCTTTTGGCCCTGAACTCTCAGGCCGACAGCCTCAAACTGAGAGCTAGTTTCCTTAGTTCTAAAGCTGTCAGACTTGGACTGAGTCACATCAGTGCAGCCCTAGTTCTCCTGCTTTCAGATCACCTCTCTTGGAGCTCAGGCTCCCTAACTGCATAAGTGAATTTCTCTCACAAATCCTGTCATCTATCTGTTAATCTCCCTCTCCCTCTCTCTCCTATCTATCTGTCTGTCTGTCTATCTGTCTGTCTGTCTCCTATTGATTTTGTCTTTCTGAAAAGCCCTAATACAAAATCTGATTTACCTGTCTTCTCTTTTTTTTTCTTAATTATTTTAAGTCCTGTCCAATTGATTCTTTCCTAGCCCAAGGTCATAAAAGTAAATACCATGCTTTCTTGTGCCATGTAATTTTTAGCTCCTTCATTTAAATCTTCTACCCCATTTTCAGATATGATGTAATGCAGGAGCCTGAATTTCTCCTTTTGCCTGGGGATATGCAATTGTCAAAGAAGGATGATTTTTTCCTTCTACTGAATGGTGGTGTCATTCTGTTGAAATAACTTGATCATAGACTAATGGACTAGACCTTTGGTTCTGTTCCATCATCTAGCTTTCTGCTTGTATCACACTTTGGATTGTTGTAGCTCTGAGGTAGGGTCTGAAATTAGGAGTACTGAGTATATAAACTTTTTTCTCATTTTCAAGATTGTTTTGGCTCTTCGGTGTTCATGAGGTTTCTGCAATTAAATTTTGGAATTGACTTGTCCATTGGAATTGGAATTTTGAATGAGATTTCAATGAATTGAAAGACTAGTTAGAAGAACATTAGAACCTTAGTAATATTAACATTTCTACTCTAAGAATAAATCCAACACCATTTATGATCAAAACCCTACAGAGTATCAGAATCAATGGACTTTATCTCAATTTAATGCAAGCTATTTATGAGAAACCAACAGCCAGCATCATACTTAATGGGCAAAAACTGAAACCTTTTACACTAAGATCAGGAACAAAACAAGGATGCCTGTTGTCACCACTCTTGTTCAACATAGTACTGGAAACATTAGGCCTAGCAATCAGGCAGGACAAAGATATAAAAGGAATAAAGATAGGAAAGGTAGAAGTTAAACTGTCATTATTTACTGATGATATGATACTCTATCTAGAGGATCCTAAAAACTCAACCAAAAGACTGCTAGACTTAATTACTAGATTTGGTAGTGTTGCTGGATACAGGGTCAATGCTCAAAAATCAACAGCCTTTTTCTACACAAACAGCAGACTTACTGAAAGAGAAATTGGGGAGTCAATCCCTTTCACAGTAGCACCCAGAAAAATGAAATATCTAGGAATCAACCTAACAAAGGAAGTGAAAGGCCTCTACTCTGAAAACTATAGGACTCTGAAAAACAAGACAGAAAATAAAGCCAGAAAGTGGAAAGATATCCCTTGTTCCTGGATAGGGAGAACCAACATCATCAAAATGGCTATACTCCCACAATTACTTTACAGATTCAATGCAATTCCAATTGAAATTCCAACGCTATACTTCACAGAGCTAGAGAAAATAATACAAAAATTCATCTGGAAACACAAGAAACCTAGAATAGCAAAAGCAGTTCTAAGCAACCATGACATGGCAAGGGGTATTACAATCCCCAATTTAAAACTCTACTATAAAGCCGCTGTGATAAAAACTGCATGGTACTGGCAAAGTAACAGACCTGAGGACCAATGGAATAGATTAGAAGACCCAGAAACAACCCCGATACACTAAGCCACCTTATCTTTGACAAAGGAAGCAAACATCCCCAGTGGAGAAAGACAGCCTCTTTAACAAATGGTGCTGGAAAACTGGGCTTTAACTTGCCAAAAACTAAAACTAGATCTATCTCTTTCTCCATGCACAAAACTAAACTCACAGTGTATATGAGACTTAAACATTAAAACAGAAACAATAAGCCTGCTGGAAAACAGGCTAGGTAAAACTCTTGGAGACATTGGCTTAGGCAGAGACTTTATGAATAAACCTCTATAGCACAAGAACTAGCAGAAAGAACCCACAAATGGGATCTCATCCTACTGAAAAGCTTTTGCGCAGCAAAAGAAGTCACTGGTACTGCTAAAAGACAACCAACAACGTGGGAAAAAATCACTAACTGTTTATGAGACAAAGGGCTATTATCTACAATATATAAAGAACTCAAACAGTTCAGCCTCCCCAAGTTTAAAGACTCAATTAAAAAATGGGCATCTGAAATGAGCAGACATTTCTCAGAGGCAGAAGTCAAAGCAGCCAAGAAACATATGAAGAAATGTTCAACATCACTGGCCATTCGAGAGATGCAATTGAAAAAACACTAAAATTTCATCTCACCCCACAAAGAATGGCCACTATCACAAAATCAACTAACAATAAATGCTGGCGTGGCTGTGGGGAGAAAGGAACCCTTCTCCACTGTTGGTGGGATTGCAGACTTGTGCAACCATTGTGGAGATCTGTGTGGAGATTTCTCAGAAAGCTAGGAATAGGGGTCCCATTTAATCCTGCTATCCCCCTGCTAGGAATATACCCAAAAGAATTTTTAAAAAATCATATTGGAAAGACAGATGTACACCCTTGTTCATAGCAGCTCAGTTCGTGATAGCTCAATCTTGGAAACAACCCAAATGCCCATTAACTGGAAACTGGATAAAGATTTTTTTTTAATAAAATGGAGTATTATTCTGCCATAAAGAATGATAAGATCGATACATTTATGTGTAAATGGAGACACCTGGAAGATATACTAATAAGTGAAATCAGTAGATCACAGATAGGCAAATACCAGATCTTCTCTTTGATATGAACACCTGTAGATGCAAATGAGCTCTAGAAATTATGACAGTTTTTATAGAGTGGGAAATTTCTATAGGAAATTTGGTGTGGGAATGTAATGAGGGGAAGGAATAAATATGATTCAGAAAGAAAAAAAAGAATCCAGGATGCCTTATACAATTTTTCTTCAACTCTTTTATAGTTTCATAGTATATAGTATATTCTTTTTATAGTATTTAAGTATTGAGGTATTTTTTGTTAAAATTATTCCCAGGTATTTTATTCTTTGTATGTTAATTGAAATTCAATTGTTTTCTTAATTTCACATTTACTATGTTCATTATGTGTAGAAATACTACTGATTTTTAATATTATTTGATATCCCACAATCAACATTATAGATTCTTTATAGATTCTTTTGGCAGTTTTGTGTGTGTTCATATCTGTGGGTTCTATCAGATTTTCTACATAATGATTATGCTATTAACAAGTAGTAATAGCTGTATTTCATTTATTCCAAGTCCGTGTGCTATTATTTCTCTTTCTTGTCTGTATATCCCAACTAACAGCTTCTGTACAATGTTGAATACATTGAATAGAACAGTTTTGTTTACTCCTGATCTTGGGGTAGAAGCTTTTCACGTGCCCCAGTAAAGTACAATGTTAGCTATAGATTTTCCATGCACTTTCCAAGTTAAGAAAGTGCCCTTCCACTATTTGCTGCTGAGTGCTTTATTATGAAAAAAATGTTGAATCTTAGCAAATGCTTTTCCTGTACACATAAAGGTAATAGTACTTTTTCTCACTTTTTATTAATTCATGTGGAGTATTACATAGATTAGTGTTCATGATATGAACCAGCTTTGAAGTTTTAGGCTAAACCCCACTTTGTCATGGCATGCAGTCCTTTTTATATCCCTTTTGGTTCAGATTCCTATTATTATTATTATGATTATTAGTCATTTTCTTTCCTCATAATATCTGTGTCTGATTTTTGTGTCAAGGCAATACTGGCTTTCCAGAATGACTTGATATTTTTCCCTCTTATATATTTAGAAAGACTTTTGGAAGTATTTTGGTGTTAATTTTTAAAATGTTGACAGAATTCAGCAGTGAAATCAGATGGTCCTGTACTTTAATGAGAATTTTAAAAGTTACTATTTCAATATCTTTAGTAGCTTTGAGTCTGTTCTAAATTTTTATTGCTTGTTTTATCACTGCTTAAATGGGGTCTTGGTTTTTGGGTGATGGTTTGTTTCTTCAGGTTATCTAATTTGTTGCATATAATTGTTCTTACATATTCTTATTTCTATACATTGGGTAAGATATTATCTTTAATTTCTCAATTAACCTTTCTCCTTCCCACTCTCAGTTTTTATTAATAGCTATTGATATCTGTAAAGAGTATACCTTTGGTTTCATTGTTTTCTCCATTATTTTTCTATTCTCTACTTGGATTATTTTGCTTTTTTTCCTTATTATTTACTATTTTCTTCAATTTGTTTGTTTTGGGCTTGTTTTGATCTTTAATTCATTTCTTAGGAAGAAATGTTAGAATATTGATTAGGATCTGTCTTTTTTTTGCAGTACCAGGGATCAAACTCGGGCCCTTCTGCTTACAACGTAGGCATGGTACCACTTGAGCTAAATCCCCAGCCCTATCTTCTTTTTTACATGTAAGCATTTACATTTGTAAATTTTCCTAAGCCTGGTTTTTATGGGTCTTGTAAGTTTCAGGGAGGTTTTTAAAAAATTTGTACTCCCCATATAATATTTCTACTTATATTTATAGTTTATTTTTGTATCACTTTTTTTTAAATGAAGGATTTGATTTAATTTTCATTATATTTGGCAATTTCTCCAGTTTCCTTCCATTATTGATTCCTAATTTAATCCCACTATGGTCAATAAACATGCTTTTCTGTTTATTCAAATTTGGTTTCTGGCCCAGCACACGACTCATCCTGGAATCTGTTACCCACTGGCTGGAGAAGAGAGGCTACTGTGCTGCTCTGAGAGACTCACCTTGGAGACACCTGTTTGGTCTGGTGCTTTATGGCACTGTCCAGTGTATCATGCTTGTTTTCAGTGTTCCTCAAACTCATTGCTGTGTTCCGCCTTTAAAGTAGTATATTCAAGTTTCTATCACAATTGACTTATTTATTCTTCCCTTAAGTGAGCTTCACCTTAAGGCTCATGGGATTCTGAACTGAAGCAGAGAGGACTTACCCTCTGCTTACAATTGTTATGTCTTCCTGATGGATTTATTTCTATCATGTCATGTGATTATCGTGTATAACTTTATTATTCTTTTTTTGAGGTAGGAAAAGAAACATGCTTTTTAGAGCAACTTCTGACCAAGTAAAAGTAGGAGAAGTGCACTCTTCAGAGTGAAAGAGTAGCATAATCAACTTTATTATACTTAAAGCCGAATTTTAATCTCCTGAGAAAATATTCATAATATTTTGATCAATTTTTAAAAGTCATTGATATATCAGTATGTCCACCATGATCTTCCTTAGGTAAAACGTGATTATATTGTACTTTATATGAATGTAAAAAAAACCAGGTACATAATATTTAGGCTAAATTATTAGCAGTATTTATCTCTGTGTAGTAGACATAATGGTTATTTTTAAATTTTAGAAGGTGACTTTCCTTTGTTTTCTAATTTTTTTAACGTGAAGATATATAACCTGTGCAAAAAGAAGAACACTAGAGTTGTCCATTCTTTATTTTCTTATTCCTTAAAAACATGCTCACATTTATAATCCCAGTACTTTAGAGGCTGAGGCAGGAGAATCACTGTGAGTTCAAGGACACCTGGGCTATACAGGAAGTCTGAGGACATCCTGAACTGCCTAGTGAGACCCTGCCTCAGATGATAGATAGATAGATAGATAGATAGATAGATAGATAGATAGATAGATAGATAGATAGATAGATAGATTAGATACATAGATACACAGATAAATACATGCATAGATACATAAATACATAATAGAGAAGATGTTCATACAAAGAATAAAAGGACATATGCTAAAAAGAATTTGTTCTGGCAATTCAGAGAAAGCTATTAATTGATTTCCTAATCAGAGCCCAATTAGAGTGCACGCTCTTTAGCACTCATTCATAAGTCCTGAAGGCTACAGAGTGTTAAGCACACAGAGGCACGAGTGGCTATTTGTTCTGGCCAGGATCAGAGACCTCGTGCTCCGTGAATGAAGGTGTGACCACACCAGAGACGTCAACGGACGTCTACGCGCAGCTTGCTTCTTCCAGAGCTGCCTCGGGAACGTTACTTATTAGAACTGAACCTGAGACTCCGCACTTGGCGATTCTGGAATGAATGGTTTATTGCTTATCAAAGGATCTGAGATACTGGGTGAAAAGCTGTGTGTAAAGGTGAAATACAATTTTATTCATTAGGACTTTTTAAATGATCTGAAAGACCCCTAACCTAGAGTGACTGCTGAGAGCCGCTGACAAACCTGATTAGCTGGCTGCATTTGCTTGTAACAAATAACAGTGAAACTGGGAAGAAAAAAAATTCACATTCAAAATTATTTCATATAAGCTGAGACCAGACTTACCAAGCCAAATGAATAATATTTACTTTCATTTAAAAATATATAATCCAACCAGCGAAGGCTTACATAAGGGTATTAAATATGGCTATTATTAATTTATACTGTGGGTCTGTGATTAATGTTTTTTCTGCGCAAGACTTTGTTTTTCCTCTTTTTCTCAAACATGTTTGGCATTTGGAAGTTTTAGAGTAATTTCCCCCTTTGGCTTCACCTGGGGTCTCTGCTGTCCCAGAACTCCGCCTGACCTCAGTGTTGTGTTTTCATTTAAAGTAGGGCATGTCTATAAATGTCAGCAATACAAGGCAATTAGAAGTTTGAAAAGGGCTGTAACATAAACCAGTATTATAGTGAAATGGATATTGCCTTAAGCCGCCTGCAATTCACTTGCTGTTGGAAAGACAATATCCTGCCATTCTCCCCTGGTGGCCTTCAATTGAACACATTTGGCTGAGGATCGACCCATTATTAAGATAAGTCTCTGCCCAGCCTGAAACAGTGAAGAAACACAGTGCACACGGGAAGCCAGCAAATTGGGCTGGTAGTTAGTGAGGCCTGGGCAGAAATGTGACACTGGATTAGACTTTAATAGCTGTCTCTGGTACCATCTGTGGAATCCAATAGTGACTTCAGTCCCTCACACTGGATGGTAAGTACGTGCTGTTTCCATTTTCTCAAAATTTCAACTTTTCATAGGAGCCACTATCTATGTATTTAAATGTACATTTGTGTTATTTCTATTTTTAACACCGTTATTGCTACAACCACCAAAACAAAAAATATCCAGCACCTTGACATTAACTTATCTTTGTTCATTTTCACTTATGCTTGGAATCCATGCTATAAATGACTTTTGCAAACCTAGACAGTGAAGTATGTTTTTGGACAAGGCATATCATATTGTTTTAATTTATCTACTTCCAAAGATGCTCGACCTTTGTGCACTGAGCAGTGCTTTCTTTGGTCTCTCTGAAGCCTTCTGAGACACTCAGCTGGATTCTGGCTCGCCCTATGTGACCTAGAAGAAAATTGTCAAAAGAGCTAAGGTTGCTGTAAAATCTCTCCTGGGCCTGCACATTTCAGCCTGTCCGTCCTGGTGTTAGGACGGGTAACAGACTGCTGAAGGCTATCAAGAGAACATCTATGTCCTTCTAGATTTGATGTGTTCTCAGTCACAGTTTTGCCAAGTGGAGTTTGGTGGTAAGGAGAAGAGAAAGTTTGGGGAACATCCCATCAGATTGCCTGCTCTTTTGTTGAGATTCATTTTAATTAAAAATATCTCTGGCAAGGTGTTTCCATGAACCTGACTTTTCACTCCTACAACATTTCATCTCGTCAAACTCAGCTTTGTAAAACTCATATGCGAAGCCGAGCTAAGATGAGGGAATGTAATTGAGTATAAGAGGGAAGTCTGTATCACCAGTCTGCTTGTAAAAATCAAGATTGCTAGGCAGGCTCAGCTATAGTTTTGGCTGTCTTAGGAAAGATTTTTAAAAATCCTTGCTGTCAACAGGATTTTGAGTCTTTCCAGACTTCTGGGAAAGTTAAATAGACCATAAAACATTTAAGCAAGTATGCCCGGGCCATGAGAATAGGGAGAAAGACACACAGGGTCTCCCTTGGCTGGATCTTTCCTGCTAGGAGAGTTTAGTGACGTTTGAGGACCTGCACCGTGGCACTTGAGTGGCTTGTGTGACACAAACGCCAGAATGCCTACCGTGCTTTAAATACCTATCTCTGGCCAGGATGTAGATGGAATGGCCCTCTATGATCAGATTCACCGTTCTCTTCCTGATGCAAGGGAAGCTTCCGCCGTCAGGTTCTTTGTAATGCCTCACTTTGTAACTAGGCAAACATAATTATTTTAAACAGATATATAAATTGCAAACTGATTGCAGAGCATGTGATATGGAAGCATTTCTCACTAAATGAAGGAACTGGAGCTAGAAGGCCACTGGAACGATGCCCTGGATACCAAGGGATCACTGAGACTAGGGACTCTGAAACATTAAGATTGGCACCACTTAAATCCCATCGTTTCCATTATCAGCCTGCTCCTCACTTTTCTTGGCCTCCTTTCTGTGTCTCCCTGGTTGTGTCCCATTTTCATTCTTCATAACAGCTATTCCAAAATATTGTTCAGCGTTTGCAAATTCCCAACTCCTCTCAGCTTTCTTCGCCTCTACTGATACCCTCCCTCCTGCTGCCAAAGAAAACAGCCATTTTGAGCTTCCTTAGACAAAACTTCCTGATATTTAGATCCACAAACTATCTATATTTGTATTTATCATTCTTTCCCATCAAAGCCAATGTCGAGTTCATTCTTTCCTCTGCTAACTTTCACCCGTGTATTTGCGTCTTGCCCATTGCTGGGTCACACACAGAATGGCTTCCTCTCCTGCTGATATGGGCAAAAAAGTATATATTAACTCTCTCTCACTACACAGTTTTGTCTAAACCTGGAATTTTGAGCCTTTTAAAATTTTGATCACTTTGTGGTTATTTTCAATTTTCATTCTCTTGATTACTGATTCAATGAAAGATATTTAAAACAGTATATGTGGTCATAGGTAGAATTTTTTCAGAAGTGGCTGGATCTAGAGTGTGATGCTGGGATTAATGCCATGTGATGACTAAGTCAGTTCCCTGATGACTTTAGTATAATTCTGGGCAAGATTAAGGATGTCCCACTCGGTCTGAGCTATTGCCCCTCACTTTGGATACAGAAAGAGGGTTTTTCAGGGTTGTTTGTTGCTTACTTGCTGTTTTGCAGCCTTCTGCCTGCTCTGCTCTGCCATGGACTGTTTCTCCCCTGCAATACCCCTCTGCCATGCCACCCTCTCTCAGAGCCAGCCAACTATGAACTGAAACCATTATAAACTGAGAGCTAAATACCATCCCCCAACTTGTGGATATTGGATATTTTATCTCAGCAATGAGAAAAGTAATTAAGACAGAGTTTGCTGTCATTTGTAAAAGGTTTTATCAGAGAACACATGTTTTAAGTCTCTATGAGTCTTTTTGGACTGGTTGAAACTTCTTTGTTTTCCTTTTGCTCATGGTGCATTGGCTTCGAGTATACCTGGTTGTCTTTGCTTATGTAAAAAACCCAATGTTTAAACATTTGACAAGGCTGAAGATTTAGCTCAGTGGTTCCGGCGCCTGCCTCACAAGTGCAAAGTCCTGAGTTCGATCCTTCCGGCAACCCCATACAATGCTGGACATGGTGACTCATGCCCACCAGCAATCAATATTGCATACCACAGTGCTGGGCGTGGTGGCTCACACCTGTAATCCCAGCACTCCGGAGGCAGAGACAGGAGGATTGCTGAGTTCAAGGCTTGCCTGGGCTACATAGTGAGCTCAGGGACAGCCTGAACTACAAAGTGAGACCCTGTCTCAAAAATAAATAAAGAAAGAAAAGAAAAAAATAAAAAGTAAATATTTGATGGAAATCATGTTAAGGACAGAATGGTGTTAGCCTCTCACATGAAGGATTTACATGCACCTGTATTTTTGCCAGGAGGTTGTGCTATGCCTGGCGATACTGGCATTCTTAATAAATCTCTTTAATCTCGTTCAGGAAAAAAAGAGATTAGAAGAGGGACCATAGTGTTCTGGGAAGGGCTACTGTTTTTGATGTACTTTAATGCTGCAGTGCAGCTTTATGAGGATCCAGGCTGGCGGGAAGGGGCCTCAGGTAGCCTCTGGGCTTGGCAGGCCCCAGGCCCGGCATTCGTGTTGTAGTGCTCATGGGGAGCTAGGCTCATGGGGACCTCTCAGAGGTCCCTCTGCTCTGTCACACTTTCTCGGGGTACAGTGACCCTCAGTGGTGCACTCATTTAATTGATCCTTTGTATGATTGGTCTAGGAGGGTGATTGACTGACTCCCTGATTGATCCAATGATATGTATTATTTCATTTCATATATTGCTTCTAGCTTTTCTTGAATTTTTCAATTCAAAACCCATTATTTTTACTTCCATCAGTAGGAAGAGATGTCAGCTTCAGTTTCTTTGTTGCTGTTTCTTAGTTTCAGTCATCTGAAAGTTCTTGGAACAACTCCTTTTCCTCTGTGATGTCTCTACACTCTTCTGGACCCTGGCCACAGTGTTTTTCATTAAAGTCTGTCTCTGGCTGTTTTCATTTAGTCATGTTTTCAGTCATCAGAGCCCAAACCTAGGTGTTTTTCTTTTGAATGAAGCTCTGTATTCAGCAGCTCACCTTATAATCCAAAGGTAGCACAATATTTAATGTTCAAATCTGTGTATGGAATTATGAAGCCAATTCTAATGATGGCCAAGACTTCATCATACCACCTAATAATTTCTTAAATTGTGGATAGTACCTTCAATAAATTCTGTCATTTCTTAATGGTTGACACTATTTTTTCAAATTTGTGTCCTATCATTCCTTCTTGGACTGTTTCTGGTCTAATACGTCATTAAGTTATATTGATTTTTTTTCATTGCTACTTCTCTAACCTTTCTCTTTTTTAGAGAACCTTGAAGACATGTAGGGTAATTCATTTGAGGACAGACCCTGAAGCCATTGTGTTCAGTCGGCTATTAGTTTCCTGACCTAACTTAATGTTTTTACTAGTTTTGTGCTTATTTCCCTATTTGGAAGATATGCATGATGGTAATACTTCTCTAAAGGAGATTCAAACATTTCCACCATCTTCCCTTCTTCTCTCTGTCCTTCACCTTTGTACAAGGGCATTGTAACTCCTATCATCAAATGATGAAGTTGATCTCCCAGACCCAGAATCTGGGATGGACTGTAACCTGCTTTGATCAACAGAATGAAGATATGATAACATGTCTCCTCTGAGCCGAGGTCTTCAGAGGCTTGACTATTTCTACTGTTTCAAAATCTACCCAACTACTGTTTGAGTCAGAGGGAGAATGAGGAGCCAGATAGGGCAGTTAGGTGATGCTGCCATAGACTGCCCAGTCCCCAGCCAACTGGCCACTGATGGAAGATTACATGTGATTTCAGGCAAGACCAGAACCACTGACATACAGAGCAATGCCCTAACAAATACCAGCTGTTTATTACCCAGAAAGAGTCATAAAATAATCCTTTTTTTTGAGACAGGGTCTCGCTTTGTAGTTCAGGCTGGCTCTGAGCTCACTATGTAGCCCAGGCAAGCCTCGAACTCAGCGATCCTCCTGCCTCTGCCTCCTGAGTGCTGGGATTCCAGGCATGAGCCACCACGCCCAGCACTGTGGTAAGTGGTACTGATTGCTGGTGGGCATGAGTCTCCACACCCAGCATTGTATGTGGTTACTGGGGATGGAACTCAGGACCTTGCGCTTGCGAGGCAGGTGCCGGAACTACTGAGCCACCCCTCCGGCCTATCCTAAGATAATTCTATCTCATAAGCTTGTAGTAAAGATTGAATGAGTGAGTATGTGTAAAGTTTCCAGGACATTGCTGGGCATATAGGAAATATTGAACTGCTAGATGTTACTTGCTTCTATGTACCCACTGCAGGGACTTTCACCTGTCATCACTTAGGACCTCTGACCTCTTCTCTGGGCCACTCTGTCTCTTCAAATCTATCCTCCTTGAGAAGCACAGACTCAACCTTCTTCTGAGAGAAGAAGTCTATTGCTTCTTTCTGGTTTTCTAAAGCACAAGTTCAGTCATATCAGTTATGCTTAAAATGCTAACAATGAACTTTTATTATTTGGATTTATTCAAACTTTGAGTTAATTATTTAAGACCTGTCCAATTTAATCTCTGATATTACCTTAATTCATCTATTGTCATGCATGCCTGCTACCCTACGTTGATTATCAACAAAATAACTAAAAATAGGAAAGTATTTTTTTTAACCACATAGAGAAAATTACTTTGTACTTGATTCAGTATGGTACTGGTGGTCAACAATATTACTCATACTAAACAGAAGACCAGGAAGATAAATAATCTCACTATTCAATATAGTGATATAATATGGACTTGTCATACCTTTTCCATAAACTAATCTATAAACTGCTCTCATTAGATTTATTTGTATTGTAAATATAGCATCTCATTCATTGGCATGGATAGATAATGAATTGTTTTATCTAATCGTTTTGTGATGTAAATCAGTCCCCATAATAATGCTAGGTTGTTAAGTGAGAAAAAGGAAAGGATGGGAAATGGTTTTAAAATATGAATATTCTTGGCTGGGTGTGGTTGTTCACACCTGTCATCCCAGCACTCGGGAGGCAGAGACAGGAGAATTGTTGAGTTCGAGGCTTGCCTGGGCTACAGAGTGAGCTCAGGTCCAGCCTGAATTACAAAGCGAGACCCCATCTCAAAAAAAAAAAAAAGAGAACATTCTAGAGTCACCACAACTGTACTAAATATGAATTTCAAAAATAAAATTAAGGAACTATGTATATATGAAGATCTTTTAGCTTATAGTCCTCTTTTATAGCTAAAGAAATTTTTAGTTACTTCAGAACTATATCGAACCTTCCCTAGGTCAGGAAAAACTTCTGTGTACACTGTAAGGGACCTGAGACTGAAAGTGTCTTCAGGTGTTGACCATTATATGGTCATTTACAAAATAATTTACCAGCTGTATATCTGACAATGAGTTAATTAACCACAGTGATGTCTTTTAGAAGTGTAGTGAAACTTTATCATTTGCCATGGTTTATTTTATTTTGGTTGAGTGGAGCAGGATTTTAAGTATAGTACCTAACTTTTAGAAGACATTTAGCTTTCTGGGAAACTCATATCCATCGATGGAATTAAATGGTTATTGTAACATTATTTGAAATCCGAGCCTCTTACGGTTTCTTTTTCTAGAGATCAATCTAGCTTGGTTTCTCATAGCCTGTGTGTTAAAAAGTAGCCATAACGCTCATGTGTTTCTGAAATCTTTATTTTCTAAAGTTATTATTATATTTTATTTTATATGAGGGTTATTTCTATAATTATGATTAGAGGATAACTTCAGATTAAGTTACACAAGAAAATGTTGGTAGGTAAAGGTTTAAAATTTCATCTTTCATTGTTTCCAAAGGACAAAATATTTTGTATGAAGAATCTCTGCCCACAAATATGATCAATATGCTCAGGAAATAAGCTCATGATTTCAAGAAAATCCTTTAGAGCCCCTATACACTGGAGTCTGAATTGTGACTTTAAGTCAATTTTCATGTTTAATGGGCCTGAGAGGTGTCCTAAACAGGGAGCTACTATAAAAATTGAGGAGACAGTACAGTCAGATATCTTTAACTCTAGTTTAGCAGTCCGGTAAATGTTTTTTCTATGCAGATATTGCATGGTCATTTCTTAGTTATATCAAGCTCAAAGTCTCTAAGTTTTATAAAAATGTTTATTTTTGATAATATTTAGAATTCTGCAGTGGATTTCACATTCTACTAGGAGTAAACAAATAAAAATAGAGTAAAAATTTTTGTGAATAAGTATAAATTCAGGCAGTCTCTGCCCTTTTCCCAAACTTGACCATCCTCCCTCAAATAAGGATAACCAGTAGATGCTAGATGCTTTACAAAGATAAATGTAACAAAATATGCATAAGTTATGCACCTACTTACAAATTATTCTGAATCACAATTTTTTTTTTCTTTTTGAGATAGGGTCTTGCTTTGTAGTTCAGGCTGGCCCTGAGCTCACGATGGAGCCCAGGCAAGCCTTGAACTCAGCAATCCCCCTGCCTCTGCCTCCTGAGTGCTGGGATTACAGGCGTGTCACTACACCGCACACTGTGGTATGTGGTACTGGAGATTGAACTAAGGATCTTGCTCTTGCCAGGCAGATGTTGGAACCACTGAGATAAATCCCCAGCCCTCCATCACAATTTTTTTTTTTTTTGAGACAGGGTCTCACTCTAGTTCAGGCTGGCCCTGAGTTCACTATGTAGCCCAGGCAAGCCTCAAATTCAGCAGTCCTCCTGTCTCTGCCTCCCCAGTGCTGGGATTATAGGTATGAACCACCATGCCCGGCACTGTGGTATGTGGTATTGATGGTTGGTGGGTGTGAATCTCCATGCCCAGCATTGTATGTGGTTACTGGGGATCGAACTCAGGACCTTGCGCTTGCAAGGCAGGCGCTGGAACCACTGAGCTAAATCTTCAGCCCCTGCATCACAATTTTTAAGCCCTAAACCATTATTCTTACCAACATCCCTACTGATTTATGTTCTCATTAGTTATATAAACATGCAATCATTTGAGATTTAAGTATTTCTTACTGTATCAGTGCAAACAGAAGTTTGAATAAATCTGTGTAAATGGTAAAATCAGTAAAATTCTGCAGAGAAACCCAGCTCACCATGGCTTACATTAAGCTGCTCTCTCTCTCTTTCTCTCTCTCTCTCTCTCTCTCTCTCTCTCTCTCTCTCTCTCTCTCTCTCTCTCTCTCTCTCTCTCTCTCTCTCTCTCTCTCTCTCTCTCTCTCTCTTGTGGTACCAGGGATCGAACTCTGGCCTTTGTGCTTCTAAAGTAGGCATGGTACCACTTGAGCTAAGTCCCCAGCCCTATAAGCTGCCCTTTCAACAATTACTATTTGAACTTTTGTGCTATCTCCACATTGCTAATTGACATATATCACTGTTTTTCTCTTTAAGCATCTGTGCTTGGTGCCTTCCAACCTGAGAAAGCAAAAGGCAACTTATTCCAAACTGAAAGAAAACAACTTGAATAGCCCTCACAACATGAATATTTTGTCCTATTTGTTCTTCCAGCTCAATTCGTGGTGAATAAACTTAAGAGTGAGGGTAAATATATTTAATATCAAAATATGCTGTTGCTATCTTCCTCACTTACTGAAAGAAAAGGTTGAAACTAAAATTTAAAAAAAAAAGATAACTGGAGAAAGCAGTTGTTGGGATATTTGGATTCTTCTGCCGAGATAAAGGTTGAAAGATGTGAAATAGATTATTGAAGTCTGGTTGGACTTTCTTTTTTTTCCCCTGAGGACTATGAATCCTCAACTGATCAGATACAGTTGTTGTCACTTGTAAGAGGAATAATACCTTCTAGAGCAGGGCGTGCCCAATTCTTGGTCTAGTTCTATTTCAGTTACTGTATGCTGTTATTCATCCTGATCAGAAGCAACAGTTGAATTAAGTTGATTCTTCCTGTCACTATAATGACTATTGTGCTTATGTAATTTCTTCTCTCACTGAATGATTTTGGGAGACACACAGGATATTTTCGAGTAAAAACCAGGAAATCTATTCTTACACAGCAATTTCAACATAAAGATGACCTCGAAAATCTAAGTAATGAGTTCTAAATATTTGCTTTCCTGTATTGAAAGTATCAAGGTCTAAAATAAAAATGAGATGAAAGCAGTATAAATTCTCTTGCTTTTATAGTCAACATTTTACAGTTTGAGGAACTTTCTCCTTACATTACCACCATTAAAATTTTGTACAAATGTTGAATTAAAAATAATATACATGGCACGTCAAACAGTATTTACAACTTAATTCTGCTTTAAGTGCGAGAGAAGCAGAGTTGAATATTACTTTGTTAAAGCTCATGATTTCCTAAAGATTTTAGTCTTCACTGGAGAAGACAGTCGTAATAAAAAATAACCTTGGGTAGAGTTGCCTGTTGGAGTAGTAATCTGAGAATATGTGCTTTGAATATTTTTCTTTCTTTGGATACATAAAGTAGCTGAGCATGAGTCTATGTGGGTTGGTTCCACTTTGTGTTTTGGCTTTTGTATTCCAAAATGGGATAGTTTTCCTTGGCAGACTCAGCAGCAGAATAAATCGAGAGAAGGTGGAGTTCGTGTATTTTATTTTTTTAAAAGGAGAGTGGGGATTCGTAGAGTGATCCAGATGTATGTTCTCTGAACTCCAACTGTCTGTGTTCAAATATGCACTGTGAAGTGAACAGGCTTTAAAAAGACCCCGCTGGATACCTTGGGGGTATTTCTTGCACAGTGTTTTGGCAGTGTACTCTCTAGCTGAATTAGATTTATTGCTGAAACACTAAATCTTCATTATACGTGACAACCTTACTCCCCTGCTGTCCCGATCCCTTTCCATTCAGTCTTTTTTTTAATTTCAGCCTCTTGTTTTTTTGTGTCCCTAACCCCAAGATTCTTAAATATTCTACATTCCAGTCTGTCTCAGAGATGAAATTGCATTAAATTTGTGAATGTGTCATTCAAAGATGTCAGCAAGCAGAAAACACAGTAAAGGCTAAAGATGTCCCCTCTAATCCATCAATACTGAGCCAAGACTAAATACTGGGAGCTCTGAACGTGATCTGTATGGCTGGACGCCCGACGTAACTCTAGCGATGAAAAGCAGTCGCACATTTTGGCGAGGTGTGGGTGCAGGTGAGAACGGACAAAAAAATCCAGTCTTGAGTGTGTGGTCCTGAAAGCGGTGCCTCCGTCTGTGCACCGCGGTAGGCCTGCGAAAGGGCCGGAGCAAACGCCCAGCAGACTTAGCCGCCTGTTGAATTGCTGCAGATTTTTTTTTTAATAACTTAAGAAAAACACTACCAGACGCGCATTTCAATATTTAAATAAGTTCGGAAATACCAAGGAAGTTAATTATCTTAATCCTAGGTACACAGGAGTTTTATCTGTGCCCCAATTTTTAGTTTACTATAAGTTTTTCGGAAGTCATGATATTGCTATATATTCTTTCTTTGCTTGAGAGAGCAGCAGTGGTTTGGAGGAATGGAAAGCCCCTCTGCGTAAGGTTGGCAAATAGATATCAAGCTTGCAGACTTCACAGGGCCACTGTGTGAGCGCGTGTGTTCATTTACATTTCAATTTTCATTTTGGTACCTGTTTGCAGGACGTGATGACGACGGTCA
This sequence comes from Thryonomys swinderianus, assembly GCA_004025085.1. Classification (NCBI taxonomy): domain Eukaryota; kingdom Metazoa; phylum Chordata; class Mammalia; order Rodentia; family Thryonomyidae; genus Thryonomys; species Thryonomys swinderianus. Next base: position 6,826 of record PVIC010007619.1, on the reverse strand, counting down.
CCGCAGAGTCGCTTCCTGCACACCGCGCATCTTAGCTCCTTCCCTCCCCTCCCACGCCTCTCTCGGTCCTCTTCTCACCTACAGAGGACCTGGCACCCTGTCTTCTACTATCTATCTTTTATTTTGCTCTTTATTTGGACTTTAGTTTCCTCATATAAGAGAAATCACTTGCTATTTCATTTATTTACCTCATAAATACTTTTTAAATGCCGCAGTGCCCCAGACACTGTGAGATGAATAACTGTGAAAAGAACAGGCCCACAGGGACCTTGTGGGAAGCACATGGTCGTCAGATCAGTGAGCGGTGGTTGCGATGCCGGGACTCCCTGGTGCCCAGAGAGAAGAAGCCGAGAGCCGGGGTGCGACAGTGACAGCCTGGGGTCCGCGGGGTTAAAGGATGAGCCATTGGAAATGTGGCATCTGGGTCCAGGTGCGAGAAGGACTCAGGAGACAAGGAGCTTGAAGGAGTGGGAGTGAAGGATTCTGGGGGCGCCCGGCTGCGGGAAGGCAAATGCCCCAGGTGATACCCCAGGTGTACCCTGACCTGATCCTTACACACCACATGCGTGTGCATACATGTAGAAACGTCGCACTGTCCGCAATAGATGTGTAATTCCTGTGTCAATTAAAAATAAAAAGTATTTCACAAAAGTAAGACATGAGAAATGTAAATAACAAAACAAAACAAAAGATAAATGCACTCTGAGTACGGAGTTAAATTACACAACCCTAAAACAGGTAAGAAATGAGCAGAATAAGAAAGTGAAGGAGAATTGATTTTTTAGCAAGAAGAGATTCTGAGTGGTAGTACCAACTCCCCTGGAAAAGCCTGCTCTCTCGTGAGAAGACAGAGGAATGGCTGTGCCTGAGCATGTCTGTATCGAGGGTCTGTGTGAGGGAGCCTCCCATAGCTGCAAAAAATGGGACTTTTGAGCCAGCCTTGCTGATGCATACCTGGAATCCCAGCACTCAGGAGGCTGAGGCAGGAGGGATGCCTTGAGTTCAAGGTCAGCCTGAACTATGTAGCAAGACCCAAGCCCCCTAAAATAAGCAAAAAATAAAATTTTTGCTCTCTCTCTCTCTCTCTCTCTCTCTCTCTCTCTCTCTCTCTCTCTGTCTCTCACATGGACTGCTTTAAAATTGCATGCAATAGTAAATTTGGGGACAAATGCTATCTAAATCAGTCCATAACTCCTTTACTAAAATTGGATCCTTTTTCTTGATGTCAGTAGCATTTGTATGTGAGAATTTTGCCAAATGTCCCAAGTATTGCTTTTTTCTGTTAGATCCTTTCAGTCCATTCTATGCTTCAGAACTTCAACACAGATGAATTTTCAATTACTAGAGCAATTTCCGAAGAACACTGTCAATAAGTTATTTAGGTATCAAATATATATATTCTGTAATCTGTACCTCTGGACCTTAATTACCATACCTTTATGCTAAATTCTTTGTGGTTGGCTTGCTGAAACTGTAGTTGGTATGTTCATTTCTAAGCAAAAGTAGATTGATTACTCTAAATTTGGCTAAGACACAAATAAAAATTTTTTTCAGAAAAATGCCTACATTCTTTTTCCTGAGCATGTTTTAAGTGCAGATTTAATAAATCTCACCTGTAACTACCTCTGGTCTGCCAAAGAATTCTTTGACAAAATGCACCAGAAAGGATATAAACTATTTGCAATGTAAGTGTAAAGAAAGAAATAACACATCTGATGTAATACAATTTATAAAGTGTGTCAATTATGCATTTTATCTTGACATAATTCCTCCACTCTTTAAAATACAGTTGGAAATGGAGTTGGTGTAATGGTGCCTGCTGGGAAACACACACTTGCAAAGCTGAAGCAGGAGTGTTTCATGTTGGAAGCCAGCATGGACAATCAAGTGAATTCAGGCTCAGGTTGGACTACTCAGCAAGACGTGATCACAAAAAACCAGAAGCAAGGGAAGCAACAAACAAGAAAAGACATTTGAAATGCTGTCTTCTTTGTGAACTCTGCCCTGAATGCTACAAATCAAAGTGATATCTACCTTTCTTCAGTCTCTTACTATCTCAATTTCTCTTCTTATTCTATATTTATTTGTAGACTTTAATCTGCTCATAATTAAGAATAAATCATGTTATGTGCTCTGTATTGTGGGAATCAAATACCTCCCATGAACTAGATGGTTTGCATTCACATGGTGTCCCCCCCAAAGGAAACGCTGTGGTGTAGCATAAACATAAACCAGGAGTTTGTTTTCATGTATTCCCAGGTAGCCTGAACTCACTCTGGATCCCTGGCTGGCTTTGGTCTCCAGGTGACCCTCCTGCCTCAGCTTAAGGGCCTGTGTCACCACCACACCTGGCACAAGTCAGGCTTTGAACCTGCATGTGACTGACAGTTTCATTGTAAAGAGGTCACATCTAGGCAGGAAGTAATTACTAGCTCCTGAATTTGTCCTTTTTTTTAGTATTTCAGTAGAACCATCATGTGCTAGAGCATATACTTTTCTTGTGCACAAACCAACCGACAGGATACAGTGGCTTTTCCTCTGTCACTGTTAATTTCCCTCTGGTGCAGCATTGTTCCCTAGAACGGCAGATTCGGTCCTTCCCGGGGGGCCAGCGCTGCGTGTGCTGTGGACACTGATGCCTGTTTGTGCTGAATGTCGACCTCTGAGCACTGTGCAGTGAATTGCTGCTACAAACAGTGAGAAGTCGATGGGTCCACAACAGGCCCGCGAGCTGTTGTCTCCAGCCACAGTGTGGAGAGGCTGAAGGCCCACGAGGGTTCTGGGCGGTTGCCGAGCTGCCCCATTCCTGAGGGCCCAGGTTTGCACTGGAGGTGTGGGTGGCCTTTTGTGTTCTATTCTGAGGCTCAACAGAGGCCTGAGGGATGGCATCCTGGCCAGACCCCAGGCCTGCTCAGGTTACAGCTCACACTCTGGCCCACCTCTGAGTTCTCCGCAGTGTGAAGAACCTTTGTCTTTCATCCTCCCATCGCAGTCCTTGGCCTCGCAGCGGGTTCTCAGGGCCCCAAGGTTCTCAGGCTGTGTGGCCAGCTGCCTGCAGTCCCTGTCTCGCAGGCTCCTCGCTCACAAGCAAGACTGCTCACCATGTGAAGCTTAAAGGGCTGACTTCTCAGTTTGTTGTTTCTGTTGATCATTTGAGAAATGTAGAGAAAGAAAGAAAGAAAGAAAGAAAGAAAGAAAGAAAGAAAGAAAGAAAGAAAGAAAGAAAGAAAGAAAGAAAGAAAGAAAGAAAGAAAGAAAGAAAGAAAGAAAGAAAACAGGTATCTTTAAACTACATTTGAAACTAATTTTTGTTTCTAAACAATTTTCTCAATGTTAATATTTGCCCATTTTCACTGGAAGGTAAATACAGTGGCTGAGTGGTTTTAATACTACCTGAGCCCAGTGAAATGTGTGAAGGGCACCAGACTGTGTTCCGGAGTCAGAAGCAGAACTCAGACCGCACCCATCTTCCTCCAGTGTTTTTGCTGTTAGAGAACTGCCTCTCCAGTGTTCTGCAGAATGAGAAATGTAACATTGTTTGACAGAGAAATTTCAAAAATGGGTGCATGTGTATGAATATGATATATACATGCATTTATTGCCATAAGTGTATATATGCATATATATGCCTCCATTTTATTCGACCATACATTTCAAAGTGTTTGACAATCTCTAAAAAAGTACAAATAAATAAAATTCCAGAGCTAGAGAAAGTGCAGTTTGAAGCAGATACTGAAGTGTAAAGAAAGATTAAGATGTGCTATGGAAAAGAAAACATAACATGAACTACGATGACAGAACCAAGAATCAGCATGCAGTGGATATTGTTAAATGCAGTTGAATAAGCCCAGGATAAGAATAAGAGAAAAGCTTTCTCAGATTTGGTCACGGGGAAAACGGCAGTGAAGGATTTGTTCAGCTCGAGAGAGTGAAAAGGAAAGACAGACTCCAATAGCCCAGATTCAAATCCAGTGCCCTACCAGAAGGGCCTGAAAGTGGAATTCAAGCACTAAGTAAGACAAAAAGGTGTCTAGGGATGGCAGTCAGTGCACTTTGCAGAGAAAATAGGGAGCCTTGGATATCTGTCCCCAAATCCCAGCACCCACAGTATCATGGCAGCAACCAAATTGCATCACAGAAAATGAGCAGAAAACATTAGTTATTGATTTTCATTCACTTCTCTTAGCTGCTGATCACTTTAGTGTTGAAAGATTCATCAGAACCTCAAAGTCATAGGACAAATAAGCACATGACAGTCTAGTTCCATGTGACAGGATCAGTTCTGCCTGTGCTTTGGAAACTAATAATATGTCTTTTTACAAATGCAGTAATCACTCATAAAACGTAGTCTACATATTCATATAAAATAGCAGAAATGAGACAATGAATAATATTCTTGGATCACAATGCAATACAAACAAAATAATAACCAAGCTGGAAAGTATTAAATGATGCCCCTTGAAAATGATAGCAGACACCTCTCCTACATAACATGGAAAAAGTGAGTCACCAAGAAAAAGATTTCTAGAATTCACAAAAATAATCTCAGCACTCAGGAGGCTGAGGCAGGAGGATCACCTTGACTTTAATGTCAGCCTGGACTATATAATGAACCCAAGATTACCCTAGAGTATATAGCAAGACCATTCCTCAAAGAAAAAACTTTTTTTTATATTAGCGTCTTGTTTCCTCATTTGCAAAACATGATTGACAATAATGAGATGTATGAGAAATCTGTTCAGTGAGTTCTTGATATCTAATTATTAATGCTATTATTATTCAGAGGATTATGTTAAGGGCAAGTGCTGTTGCCTTTGGCTTGTGCATTCTGACCTGTGGTTTTTACCTTGCTTTACCAGGAGGCATTGACTAACCACACATGCAGGGAGGTCAGCCTGCTCAGGTGTCCAATAGAATGGACTCTGATTTTGAGTCTAATGGATCTTGCTTAGGAAAGTAGCAGGGAGCCCACATGTGTCAGTTTTATCAACAGCATGTATACATCTCACATGTTAACCAAGTCAGAGAAACAAAACTGTTTTAAAAGTACAAGAAATTCATTCAAAATATATTTTAATAAGACACATTCCTAAAGTTTAGTTGAAATTTCAAAGTGTAAAATTTTATACCTACAGGGATCCTCACTTTTGCATTAAAATGTTAAATATTTTCATATTTCACGGGCATTTTTCAAACATTGTTAACATTCATATTTTGCAGCCTTTCAGTACTGACATTTGGTGAGAAAAGTTTATTTTATTGTGTGAATTAGATAATAATCACACACGTTATCTGAAAGGATATGTGATTTTCATACATTTTTTTCCTTTCTTCTCAGTTTGAAAGCTATCACAAAAAGTTTTAGCTTCTCACAGATATGTAAATACTGTATCTTTTCTCTGGTATGAGAATCTGTAGATGTAAATGAGCTCTAGAATGGATGATAGATTTTGTGAAATAGGAAATATTCAGAGGGAAAGGGGTAGGGGAAAATAATGAGGGGAAAGAAGGAATATGATTAAAAAAAGAAAAAGAGAGCACGTATATATAGGGGGTGGGGGGTTGTGGAGTGAGTAGGGATATGGGTAAAAATGAGAATTTACTCCTGTCATGTACTGGTACAAATTTCCCAATGTTCAGTGTGATTTAAAAAAAAAATGTACCAATTAAAAAAAAAGTTTTAGTCTCTCAGCCTGTAATTCCAGGCCTTGGAAGGTGAGACAGGAAGATCTCTAGTGGAGGCAATCCTGGGCTACAGTGTGACTCTGTCTCAATTAAAAACAAAAAAAAGAATTTGCCTCTTTTTATTACTTTTAGAAAGCATGGCTCCCATTGACCCTTTGACCCTCCTTGCTGAACTACTCTCCCCCAGAGAGTGTCAGCTTCAATGGGTCTGTTTTACATAAAGAGGATTTGACTATGTTACTGTGTTGAATATTAAAACAAACATCAGTTAACATATTTGTTGGGCTTCTCTGCTGCCAGCTCCTTGGTTAAGGACTGCTTCCCTCCCAGGCTTGTGTCGGCCTTGTGAAAGCCACGTCTGAGCTACCCAGACACTTTCCCCACCTTGCAACTCGGTGCCCGGTTCCTGCAGGGGAAGGTAATGAATCCTTAGGGCCCCCCTATCCCGGCCTTCATAGGAGTGCAGCAATCATGTGCCATTTAGGAGTGTATTTCTTTGCCTACAATCCATCCTGGCCCATTAGATTCTCATTTTCAATTTGATTACCAGTGATTTCGCGTCATCTGCTCCAGTGCTAATGGAAATTTGCAATACAAGTGCTGAACTGGGACTGTGTGGTAAGTGCCCGTGTACTGTTTCCAAAGGAGTCCTGCTCTATTACTAAATGTCCTGGGAGCTGACATTTTTACCAGTGTGACTATAAGCTATTGTGATGATTGCAAGCATATTCATAGGCGAGGCAAAATTCCGTTTGTCCTTGTCAAAATAAAAACAAAAGAACAAAACATTAGCTGGTTGGACTGTTCAAGTGAAAAGCATTCATCAGAGATTAATTGGGAAGCAAATTAATTAGAAAATGGTTAAAATTGTGCCAGTTTTACATTGACCTGGCTGTAATTCATGTCTTTTTGTAGCTTTAAGAATGGTAGCAGTTGTCTTACGTTCAAAGTATCCACTGGGGATTTGTTGAAAGTGGTAAGAGAGGACATCACAGAGATGGAGATGAAGGAAAATAATTGATGATAAACGAGGAGTTCTTTCTGTGAGAAGAAATGAAAAATTTAGTATTGTTTTCTGCACTGTTTGAATATGCTTCTCTTTTTTTTTTTTTTTTTTTTTTTTTTTTTTTTTTTTTTTTTT
>PVIC010007618.1:0-50456 GCA_004025085.1 Thryonomys swinderianus | reverse complement strand
AGAAAGAAAGAAAGAAAGAAAGAAAGAAAGAAAGAAAGAAAGAAAGAAAGAAAGAAAGAAAGAAAGAAGGAAGGAAAGGAAGGAAATAAGGAAAAGAAGGAAGGAAAGGTGCAAGGGAGGGAAGGAAAGAAGGAAGGAAAGGTTCAGAATCTATGGAAGGAATGAGTCCTATGGTTTCAAATGAATTCAAGTCCCATTACAGTGAAGATGAAGTGAAGTCCTTTAGACAGTGTACATATGCCACGGACTGTCCCAAATAACTTGCCATTTAAACAGTGAAAATAAACTCCAAAAAAAAAATCTTACCAATTATAAATTTTTTAAAATTAGGGATTATCACTAAAGTTAACTTTTTCATGATGACCTACAACTTATAATTATTATATATATAAATTTTGCTAAAGCTCAAGTTCAGTGATGCCTACCAGGCCTCCCCACCCATATGCTAACTGCCTTACCAAGGCAAACTTATAGCATGCATGCCACAGTGGGCTGTTTGTATCTCTGAAAACTCTAAAAAGTTCACCATCAGTGGATAGAACTTCCCACAGAACCCCTGTCCTAGCTCCCTCAGATTCAAAACCAATAAATGATTACTGATGGACATAACCATAATCATTCTGAAAAGCATCTAAACAAATCTGTTATAACTGTACCTAGTGTAAAAGCAGTCTACAAATTTGGAGAACTAATTCTGTGTGGTTCTGCATAGTTCTTGGACTAAAGTACATCTTCACATATATCTGGGATACAAGGCTAGAAACTAGATTTGTCATCTTTTTCTCCAACAATTATTTTTCAAGTTTGGGGAATGATAAACCCGTTTCTATATAGAAACAAGAATGTTTGTATGATGTTCTCAGGTGCATCTTCCAAGAACTGTCAAGAGAAAATGAAAGACTCTCGAAATATGTCATGTTCTTGGTCCACGGTCCTGACCTATGCCCCTAAACTTGGAAGTTTTAGTGGAAACATTTTGGAACTAACTTAGGCAGTGGAAAGGTATAAGCTCGGTGCCATCAACACCTGCTACTGAATCATCTTCCCCACTTTTCCCAGTTATTCTCAGCTGGTTTCAGGCAGGTGATATACCAGGTCACAGCCCAGAGGGTGCAACACTGCTTTCCCAACAGTGGGGCCCACCCAGGGGTGGAGTCAGAGTTCTGCAGCGCTGACCCAGACAGAGCAGGGCTGGCCCCTTAACCTGAAGTGCCGTGGGCAATGGGAAAGGCAGTAGGACTTCTTTCGGTCATCGGCATCATCACGTAAGACTGGCAACTAATTCAGATGGGCCGCCAGTAGGCTCAGACATGCTTGCTGCGGACCCAATGCTGAGGGGATGATCAGCTAACTGCTATCATCACTGCCAAAAAGTCCATTGGTAGAAATGACTCACACCTCACCAATAAGGTTCCACCAGCTGAAGTAACTTGCCCACAGTGAATGCAGACAGCATTTGAACTGAGTCTCTGATTCCAAAGCCTTTGTGCCTTTGACAGTCTACTCATATAAACTGTGAGCTGAAAAGTTGGCCCCATAGACCAAGGGGGCAAGTACTGGTCAGGCAGAAGCAAACAGTGTCAGAGAGTTAAAGAAGGAAAAGAGAAAGAAGAGCCACTGCGTGCAGCTTCGCCAGCTCCAGAGCAGTCAGTCATGAGAGACAAGTGGTGTGGAAACGGGACCTGCCAGGCAGGAGAGGCGGCTCAGATGTCAGTTTCACTTGAGCCAGCAAATTTGAGGGGAGGTGGCGGGAGACACACGGCAGCCTTTCCTGAGAGCATGGAGCTCGCACGGGTCCCCCACTGCCCTCAAGTCCCAGGTGCAAGGACTGGAGATGCCCCACCCATGGTCCTGGGCTTGAACCCACAGCCTTTGTCCCTTTTTTTTTTTTCTTTTCTTTTCTTTTCTTTTTTTTTTTTTTTTGAGGCAGGGTCTCGCCTTGTAGTTCAGGCTGGCTCTGAGCTCACTATGTAGTCCAGGCAAGCCTCGAACTCAGCAATCCTCCTGTCTCTGCCTCCCGAGTGCTGGGATTACAGGCGTGAGCCACCACGCCCAGCTCTTTTCTTTTTTTTTGAGACAAGGTCTGATTAAGTCACCAAGTGACCTAGACTGGGTTCAAATCTGTGAACCTCCCAGCATGCTGGGATTCAGGTGTGCGCCACCACACCCAACTTACAGAATAATTTCATCTAGTGTTTTCTCACACATGTTTGCCATCCCCACTCTGAAGAACTAATGTAAAGCCAACAGAGAGGAAGCACACAAATGCCCAGCGCAGCTATTTTATTACTGACGTGTTACTACCAGCGCCGCAGGAGGTTCTGGGAGCTCCCTGCTGTGCTGGCACTAAGACCATAGCTCTGTCAGGAGGATAATACTCCCATTAAAGCCCGGAAAAGGTGAAGCTGGCAGGAAAGCAACAGGGAATTTTAAGAGTCCTCAGGAGACACAGAGTGAACCACTGCATCCTGAGGGAGCTGATGCTACCTGAGCTGTTCCTGCCTGAGGCCCACGAAGCCCTCTTCGAAAACGTGAGCCCCTAGTAGAATTTCTCCTCCTGCTGTAGGACAGGGCACGAAAGGCCCACATGTCTGCACAGGCCACAGTCAGGAGACACCAACACAGCCTGAGGCAGCAGAGTGGGAGCGGGCCAAGCACTAGAAAAGGCGAGAGAAACCCGAGAGTGTTGCGATTCTCATCTGCCTGGTGAAGTCAGCTCTCCTGTGTGAATCTGAAACTGACCCTCAGGATGCACAACTGAGGAGAACATTTCAATGTCTTCTATTTCCTATGCTTTGTATAGGGAATATGAAAAGCAACAAAATCATGAAAAGACAGCTAACAGAAGAAAACAAAGGAATGCCACGGGAAGATGATTTTCCATTAAGTGATCTGTTTTTGAAACCTGACATTAACCAATGCCACATATTTCTTGTAATATAGTTACTAAGATGTCACTACTGGAGGAAGCTAGGTGAAGGGTTGTAAGCTAGGTGAAGGGTTGTAAACTAGGTGAAGGGTTGTTCAGTGTACTCTCACTACAGATTATAGACAATAGACTCTGTGATTTCTGCAAAGTACCTCAACCTAAAGTCTATTGGGGAGTGTTCTCCTGTAGTTCCTCTGGGAGGAGACTGGCCAGTTAGAATGAAGCCAGATGCTAAGTGTACAGGTGAAGGATCTGGAGATGTGACAACCAGAGCTGGCACACAGCTGGCTCTCAGCTGACAGACAATACCATGGTCAAAACACAGCTAAGCATGGTGGTTCACACCTGTCATCCCAGCACTCGGGAGGCAGAGGCAGGAGGATTGCAGAGTTTGAGGCTTGCCTGGTCTACATAGTGAGCTCAGGGCCAGCCTTATCTACAAAGCAAGATCCTGTCTCAAAAAAACAAAACAAACAAACAAAGCCAAACACACAGACACTGGGACCCATTGATCCTACTTCTAGAGCCATAACTTATGAAAAGAAGAATGAATAAACTAAAGAGCTATTCAAAGAAATGGGGGAAAGTTAAAAAAAATAGCTTATTTGCATCAACAAGTTTAGAAAAACTCATAGCTTTTACATTATTGACTATCTAAAATGTGAAATTACTAAAGTGTAAGGACAGGCATAAAATCTGCATTGAAAAGTCATGGTTTAACAACTATGAAAAATGCACTTCACTTAAATATACAAAATCATTTCTGAATGCTCATGTACCCTCTGTAGAAAGCTAAATTTTATGCAAATGAAATACAAACCTGTGCTGTGATGATTTGCTAAGTATATTATATTTTCTTTATTTTTTGGCAAATCTCCATATATCAATATCTAAAAAATAAAACAAAAAGACACATTACTTTGGTATTTTAAAATATACTATAATGTACAAAATAAGATGCTATGAAAATATTCACAGACACATGAGGAAGTAAACACTGTCTCTATCCACGATAAAAATTAAATTTCTCTTAGGAGCCTCACAGGTCACACACAGCTCCTATTTAGAAGGTAGTTAAAGATAGGGCAAGATAATGGTCATAGCATAAAAGGAAATGATCAATATCCTCAAGAGAAAAATCCACAAGCACTTATTGATCGCTAACTATATATAACACTGTTCATAAGTCTTCCTTCAAATCACCTGGGGTTCAGTGGGACAAACAGACACATACAGTACTGTCAGGGACACAGGACAGACACGCACAGTCTCTCAGTGAGGCTGAGCTGCAGAGTTGGGGTCCCTGGTGGGTGTTCAATGCAGAGCGGGAGGGAAGGCTCAAGACTCAAGTCCACGTGAAGGCTGCAGTGCCCGAGTCCTTTACACACAGCCAGGGTGGCTTGGCCAGCACCCATGCTTGGGAAGCAGAGGCCCTCCGCCCGCACGCTGCGAGGGGCTGACACCCGCTCCAGGCCCATAGCTCAGCACTGCATCAGGAGCACAGAGCCTCACAGATGGGCAGCTTCCTGCTTATGGGCAGGGGACCCCTGGGGGCTTCCGGTTCTGTCAGGGCAGTTTCTCAACCCAGGTGGCAGGGACAAGGCCACGGCATCAGTCTTCCTGCTGTCTTTGAACCCTCAGTGCTCCATGACACGTTATATAAAGGACCTGGAACGCACTGGCTGGAAAGACCACATTGGACGGGCTGCTGACCAGTGTGGCTGTCCTGCTCTAATGCAGGGCGGCCTGAGCTCTGCTCTTGTCACCATGGATTATGCAAGATTATGAATGAGCTAACACTTTTCCATCTACCTTGTCCAGACACATGAGGAAGGTGACAACACATTAATATTTTAACAGAAGAAAGAAAAGGTCATAACCCAACCAACCTCTCTGCAGAAAGTGCACTTGTAGGAGTGACGAAGCCTGGAGGCTGGTGGCCCCAGACTGAGCTCCTGTCACCTTCCTTAGATAACTACACAGTGCAGCGTACATAATGATTTAATATGGGCCAGATTATTTTAAAATAAAGCTCATCAGTGGCATAAATTAAAAAATGCTATACTTTGGTCCTTATAAGTGAAGATTGGGGTTCCAACTTACAAGCAGCACCCATTCTCTTAGCCATGAGCCAGAACTGCCTCAGAGTGGCTGGGAGCTGAGGGCTGAGGGTCACCCTCTCTGGCCCGGAGCTGCCGGATTGCTGGAGACTCCGGACCTCCAGGGAGGGGCTCACGCCTGAGCACAAACTAAGGGAATCCTTGCCCCACCAAAGGCTGCTGGCCTTTTTTGTCTTTTCAGAGCTTGGTAAAGAGACTGCTAGGCAACAGACTGATGACAACTCAAAGGTAGTTTTCTCATAATTATAGTACCACGTAGAGAAAATACAGCCCTTCAATGAGTTTTTTATAAAACTAAAAATATTTTATTTTAAAATCCCAAAAAGCACAGTGAGGGTAGAGAGGGAGGCACAAAAACAAGCATAATCATTTAATGTGTCATAAGAAAACAATGCCTGTGTGGAACACTCAACGTGGTCCAGCCCTGGCTGACACTTAGGTCGACTAGACCCTAAGAAAACCAGGTTCCCTGCTCAAAACCCATTGCCAGGTAAGGGCACTGCCAGCTGAACAGTATTTAGCATTTCTAGCTTTGAGTTTAGCCCACTTACTGCACTACTATGCTGGCCCTAAAATGTCACAATTTTATACTTCAGTTTTTGGACAGAGGATGACTCTAAAATCTTCGTAGAAAATAACCATCTCTTCTTGGCAGGTATTTCTACTTATGCTATGCATGTCTCTAATGTTAGACAAACATACAAAGCACATGATGTCCAACAGATACATTAATGCAGCAAATAATGTATTGTACATAGACATTTTAAGAAGTTCCTCAAGAACAAAAATTTTTTAAAAAGCCATCTCTATAACCCACTTATTTGCCCACTCTGAATCAGCTATGCAACAACTGCTATTTTCAGTACAGTATTTTGTTTATTTAGCCCAACAACAAAGTTAAACTTGGTCAATGTTTATGTATCTTCAATGTTATCTATAGAAAGTATAAACACTAAATTCCATTGGTAGAATAGATGGGAAAATGGAGTTCAGCTCTAGATCATGTAGAAAAGAACAGAAGTGTCACAGAGAATTTAATTCACAGTCCCTGAGATTTTAATATACATTCCATACAAATATATATGAGATTAACATGCATTTTATGCACACAAACACACACATGCTTTCAAAATAACTTGCAAAGTGTAGTAATGAAAGAAATGTCACTACCAACTGAAACGCAGAAGATGATAAACCTCTGACCAAACACAATTCAGGATCTCAAGGGAGACATGGATGATAGCCTCTTCTCCACATTTCTCCACTTAGAATTTAACAGAAACAACACGTCAGAACACAGAGTGACCTTCATATTTAAAACTTTAACAGACCTGAGAGCAAATTAAGTGAAGTGATAAGCTGCAATCTTTAACAGATGAAGTCACTACCACTACTCTGAATTAGACTAATGTACCAAAGGGATAAGTATGATGTTTGCACACTGAACATACACTTCTTAAAATCCTGTACTTCTGAGGCTCCAAGGATGAACAAGTATTTAATTTAAAATTGATCAAATTTCTTCCATTTGTTGGTTGAAGCAGAAAGGTTATGTGATGATTTTTAGGTTACTAATGTAGAGGAGAAGAAAAGTTCCCATTTTTAGAATGTATATTTTCAAAATACTAAGTATGCTAGTCATATCTATTTAAAGTATGGGGCTAATGAGATGACTGTAGTTCTCAAAGTTAAACAAAAGTCTTTAAGAGCTTATAAAAACTTCACAAACACACAAATAACTAAGTGACTTCTTATAAGCCTCCTGGACTGCCTTGGTTTGATCAACTTTGAGTTTTCCCTTGCTCATTTACATACATGCACACACACACACACACACACACACACACACACACACACACACACCACCAAAGCCTTGCCATCTCTCCAGGAGGAATCCCTGCCCTTTGCACCTGATGAGGTTCACACCGCAGGTGGAGGTAAGGACACACCACAGGCTGCCGCACAGGTCACACCCCAGGGTCTGGAAGCTGATCATCTGTCTGCCCTAAGCATGTACCCCACGTGGTTTAATGGGTGCTTCAGTCATGATGTGTGCATTTTTATTCTTCATGTTGGGAATAAACTTTCTGACTTTTTAATGCATCATTCTGCAAATCTTCTAATACTACTTCAAATTACATTTGTCACTCTGTGTGTGCACGTGTGTGGCTACTGGAGACTGGACTCAGGCCTCACATATACTTGTTTGTGCTCTGCCGCTGACCTATCTTTTCAGCCCTCCTTTATTTTTTATATTCCCCAGACTGGCCTCAAACTTCAGTCCTGCCTCAGCCTCCCAAGTGGTGGGATTATAGGCACATGTCACCACACCTAGTGCACAGATAATTTGTTCCTGTAAAACACGGCATATGAAAACAAGGCTTTTTTGTACTATAATTCATAACTGTTCTTCACCATTGTTAAATCTTAGATTTATCCATTTTCTAAAAACAAGTCCTTTAACTCATCGTTTTCTTTTTTATACTGTTAACTCAGAGGAAGACAACAGTTGTTCTTTTAATATTTACCTCTGTGGCAACTGACACACTAGTTATTATTCTGCTCTGTCAGCCACGTTTATCTTCACAAATCAGCTTTCACAAGATACTTGCTATTTGTGTTTCACTTCAGTCAAATCTTTCCACTGTTCTTTCTTTGCTCCAGAACATGCGAACCACTTGAGGTTGCCCCATTGTATCACCACAGGGACCCAAATACACAGCATTCTTGCTTTGCCAAAAACTACTATGCTCTTCATCATTCAGCATAGAAAAAACTGAAAGATTGCTCTTAAATGTGTCCCCTAATATGAGAGTATAATACACCACTCCAAATGATGCCTGTTTAGCGGACAATTATTTTTAAAGGCAACTGAGAAACAGGAGGCACAAGAAGAGTGCTCTGCCCTCCCAGTGCAGGGAGGACATGAATTTGGACTGTACAGTGTTTCCTTCTGCTTGCCCAAGAGACAGGAACTGTGCATTCTCCAACCCTAAGCATATAAATAACCCTTGGTAAAGAACCCATCTTGAATGGTCCACTTCTTTCACCTGCCCATGGTGTGCCACACCCAGGAGCCTGAGTTTATTGGACTTCTGAGTTTATCCCACTCCCAAGAGGGGAGGACGAGGCTCTGCTCCCCCACACTGAAACACAGTACTCAGTAGGGACAAGCAAGACACGCTGCTAGAAACCAGCCATGGCCTCAGAGTGAGAACCTGATCACAAATAACGAAACGCTCCACACCTACTCCACACCTACTCTCCTTACCTGTAAGATGAGTGCAATAAAGCAGCCACTCCTCGGATGATTGTGGCAAAAAAAAAAAAAAAGGATTAGGGCATAATTAGTAGGGTGATGTCAAGAGCCTTAGTTCACAACGCTTTCATCTGCAAACTCTGCAGATGAAACTTGGGCAACAAACACAAGCACGGCCATCTTTCCCAGTGTCTTACAACAAAGTGAGTTAATGAAATGAGGCAGCACTGTACTTGACAAAAGGCCTCAAACATAGTTGGCATCTTAAAAAAGTTAAAATTGTTGCTTTTATCAATTGAAGTAAAATTTTTTACTCAAAATTGTTAAGTGACTAGTGGGTAAGAGAAATAGCTGTCTGGTCTCTTTCACTTTCCCCCAGAATAGTCTCTGATTAGCCAGAAATGCAGCTACAATGAATTCTGAGAATACAATTGCACATATAATTTACACCACATAATCACTTGAAATGAATCTGGAATGGATTGTTATGACAATGAAACAAGGTCACCTACACCAGAAGACATCTGGTAAACCATGAATGCTGTACAAGTCTCCAACTGTGAGAACCATGGATGATACTGGAGCTGCAGAACCCCTAACACCGCATGAGGACTGTCACCTTGAAATCAGCCTACTCTACCACCAGACCCAGAGGAAGGCAGCATGTTCAATGCTGCACAGAATAGAGTTTTACTTTCTGTACTATCCATTATTCATTAGCTTAAAAGTCTATTTCTACTTTTAAAAACCACTTTGCCATGGCAATGTCCTCCTACACCATGCCTTTACCACATCAAGAGGCCCCTGTGCCATCGTGGGTGGCATAAGTACCCTGTCTGCCCAGTGAAATCACTTAATCTGGCTTTCAAAACATTTCTGTCCCTATGTCAAGGAACACATGGCTCTACTGCCAGTGAATGAATACGAAATCTCCACTGCACAGACAGCAATGTTATTTTACCTTTCTGAAACAGGGCCAACTTAGTATATCTGGCCAATAATCTGAATTCAAAACTACTACCACACATTGTATAAATGAAGCCTTAGAAATCACAATTCCAGGGACCGGGAATTTAGCTCCAGTGGTCCAGCATCTGCCCGGCAAGCACAAGGTCCCAAGTTCAGTCCAGGTACCGCATAACACAATGCCAGGTGTGGTGGCTCACACCTGTAATCACAGCACTCAGGAGGCAGAGGCAGGAGGATTGCTGTGAGTTCAAGGGTAGTGTGTGCTATATAGTGAGCTCATGACCAGCATGAACTACAAAGCAAGACCCTGTCTCATAAAAAAACAAAAAAAACAACAAAAAAAATCACAACTCCAGTACACTCAGCATATACATTTTGGCCTTGTTCTTATCTTAGGAAGTATCCTTCCCAGAGTCTGTGGTCTACCTGTAGCTAAATTAGACAATTTTACATACTGTTTCAGTCTTCAAAACAGCCTGACAAAAAATTCCATTTAAAGCTGAGCATACTGAGATTCAGAAGGTCCCTCGATTAGGCTGATACCTAGCATGACAGAGAAACAGAAATTACAGACTTCTCCCCATAAGATCTCTGTATCTTTCATTTATGATACAACTATTCTCTACAAAAATTCAAAATAAAAATATGAAGTGAGACACTTCCAAGTATAAAAAGCTATGTAATTATTTTTAAATATTTATTACAAGGTGTAAGAAATCCATGAACATAAAAAGGAAACAAAGAGCATTTCCCCAAGGAAATACACATCAAGAACAGAAGTAAAGTGCTGAGTGCAGGTCCCTACATCATGATATCAGTTATTCCCAAGGCTGAGGCAGGAAGACTCCAGGTTCAAGGCCAGCCCAGGCAACTGAGCACAGCCTTGTTTTAAAACTTTCAAAAGGGATAAGGGAGTGTTTCTGTGCTACAGTGTTTGCCCAGCATACAGGAAGCCCTGGATCAGTAAGCCTGGGCTACCACCAAGGGAAAGAGGAACTGAGACCATTCAAGTGCACAGCACACCCAGCTTGCAGGGGAGCAGCTGGCCGAGCGGCGGGTGCCCTCACAATCAGACAGCCCGGGCCTGGCTGGGACAACACATCATCTCCCAAGTTCTTCCTTCTTTCTTTAGTTTGGTTCCTCCTAATTTTAACCAGCACCTTTCTGCAGTGGCTCCTAGCGCTGCTGAGCACAGACCAGAGACCACTTCACCCAACTGAAACATGGGTGCCTCTGCAATTAGCATCACCTGTGCCTCACCTACCACAACCCCGGGCTTTCCTTCCTAGGCTGCCCCTCTTGCCACTTCCAGGTGCTCCTGTAACTCTCGCCCTGAGGGGCATGGCCAAGCCATCCCGGGCTCTAAACACCACCTCACTCTGGGTTTTCACAGCTAGTTCCTACAGAGAAAATAAACCCTAGAGAACCGCACAGATTCAAAGACTGCAAGAGCTCCAGACTTTCCTGACAAGTGAGAACGGCTCTATTTCCTGGGGGCTGCAGAGTCCTCCTTTCACAGTGACCCTGACCTTGCAAGTAAGTCCTCGTTTACTCCTGTGTCAAGTTCGTGTTCTTTCCCTCCTTGTTAAGGGGGCAATGAATACACTCACTAAACCTGTGAACCTGTTAGACCAAAACTTATCCCGGGTAAGGCTGGGCAAAAGCCTGCAGCTCTTGGCTTGGATGCAAGACTCGCCCCTGTCTACAGCAGTTCAAAGCAGCGCTCCCTGCAGAGCCCTCTGCCCCTCTGTCAAAGGGAAAAACCAAGCCATTCTGCTCTTGCTGCCAGCATGCCAGGCTAGTTCTGTCGGGGAAAAGTATGTACATTAAGGTTCAATTTAAGGCCAGAGTCATGTATATTAAGATTCCAAACAGCTGACCTGACACGGAGACGGAAGAGTTCACGGCAGGAGGGGCAGCTGAGGCTCCAGCTGGATTCACGCACAGAGGAGCAGCGCACTGCAGGAAGAGCATGGGCACAGGAGGATGGAGCAGCCGGCCGGAGGGAAACACCAGGGCACAGAGCCGGCGGCCAGAGGAGTCTGGGGCACCTTGGGTGTGCGAGTGTGGCGGCACATGCCTGGCATCCCAGTGCTCTGCAGAGCTGAGGCGGGCCTACGGGCTTGGGCCCAGCCCGGACAAGTTAACAAGTCAAGGTTTGTGTCAAGTTTTTAAAAATAAAAAGGACTGAGGATGTAGTTCAGTTCAAAGGTCCGGAAGTTTTCACATTCCTTCCATTATCAACTGAGAACTTCTTTCCTCTGAACACACCATGCTACCACTGTGTCCATGTTTTAAGGAAAGGTCAAAGCAGTCTGCAACAGAGGACACTTCATTCCTAATAACCCAAGCAAGGAGTTAGAGTTGCTCTATCTCAGGCTGCAAAACTAACACACAGCACTCCAACAACTTCCGACCACCCCACAACACAGCTGCCCGTGGCTTTCCTAGCATAGTACCTTGAGAGCTAGCAATTCGTTTCAACCACTATGACCACATCACGAGGCAAGGAACCTTCTAAACATGTGGCCTGAAGCTGGGGTATGATCAAGAAATACAGTGAACACTCATGTTTTAAAAAATATAGCGAAAGGCACATGCATGAGTCCTCGTGAAACACCCCTCACCCCAGACACACTGGACCGGGCATTCCCGCCACTTCCAGAACCAGCCCCAAGTCCTTTTTCATGAGCGTCTGGCTGCACCACGTGCCTGCCTTGATGTCCTGAATGAACTCAAAGCATGCACTTTCCACAGCTCTTCTGCCTTGGGGGAAAAACTAGAATTTGCACAGTGCCAGAGCTGGTGAATAATGTAGATGAGGACATGCTGTACTGTTTTCCCTTACCAGAAAGTGCTAAAAAGCATTTGCTCCACAAGGTGATCAAAAAATATTAAGGCTGCTTAAATAAAAATATTTTTACAGTAACAGATACAATGGCCTTAATCTCCCTCTCCTTGAAGATATTTATTGTTGGCAGTAAGTTTTTAAAAATTCAAACATAAACTACTTGCTGATGACCCCTTCTAGACCTCTGTGGCCTAAGCCCCTGCCTGACCATATGGAGGAGCGAGTTAGCCCAGCTTCTCCGTGTATAAACGAGGAGAAGAGCTGTGGGAGCCGCACCTGCACTCAGCACCTCACTGCATCTTGCATCTGTTGTGCTCCATCAGCGCCCACAGCCCGGCCCTCTCCACTTGCGAAATGGACCTAGGACACTCCAGCCTGCCGGCCCACTTGTCTGCGCCCTGGCCACATCTATAGCATATGCCAACCTGGCCTTTCAGCGCCAGCACAAATCTTGCCTTTCTGACCTGTCCTCCCGTACTGGCCAACCCGCAGAGCACCTAGGGAGTGGAGTTCTCTGGCCAGTGCTCACCACACTCAAATGAGACATGACTCCCCCTCGAGCGAGGAGCGAGGGTCCTGGCTATGCTTCCCTCGCACCTCAGCAACCAGCACCGCACCTAGGACAAGGTAAACACATAAATACAGGCTTGATGGATGGATGGCCGGACACATGGAGGGCTGACTGCCAGATTCTACAGGTCCCTCACTGAAAAACAATTACAGACCTCTGGATTGCCAAGACAGAACTTCCTCTGTTTAAGAACCCACAGTAATATGAAACAACACTAAAGGAGAAAGTAATTTCTAATTCAAGTAGCACCAACTCAGTTTGTTCAGCTTCTCAAAACCATACAAATTTACAAGAGAAGAAAGGTAAACTGCCACAGATCCCACTCCTGTCCCTCGTAACTGCAGAGGTGACCCTTGGGGAGCTAAGGGATATGCAGTGTTACTATAAAACCCACCCAAGAAAAATGAGTTTCCCCACAGTGCTCGGACTTTCCTAGAAGTCTGATAATTCACCCGGCTCCCTAGCCAGCTTCAACTATGTTCAGCTGTGACTGGGTTTGATTGGGAAATGTTTAACTCCTGTGTCGGAGGTTTTATCGTCCCATCTACACAGGCAGCAAAGGCTCACATGTCTCATCTGCCACCCTGCCCTCCCTGCTCAACACAGGAAGTCTGCTGAGGGCTTCACCCAGAGGACAGAAAAGTGGGAAAAATGAGTACAGTACAATCACATTCTGCTTCAGACTTGGGATTCAGGGCAGAATGTGGAGAGAATCCTGGTACGTGATACGGGGAAGGCCCAGACCCCTCGGAGGTCCTTCCTTGAATTCCAGGAGCTTAGCTCCATGGGCAGCAAGACACAGAACACAAATTTAACTCAGGACACACAAGTTTAGGAGTATTCAATCAGACACCACTGCAAAAACACAGACATGTTTCAGTCATGGCACTTAGTACTACAGAAATCAGATCATTCTAACGGGGCACATCACATACTTTTTAGCCTGTTTCTAGTGCTTCCCAAACTACTTTACTTTTAAAGGAGCTTGGTTGAAAGCTAAATTTTTAAATATAAACCAAGAATCTTACATTTTATTGCTATGACATGTTAGTATTTGGGAGAGGAGATTAGAATTCTGGACCATTAATTTAAAATGTTTTTAATGTAATTCCAAATCCTACCAAATGATTTAAGTAGGAATTAAATAGTGATTAAGATATTCATCAGGTGTTGATGAAGAGGCTGTGACTACAAATATCAATGGTTGGTTCTGATGTATTTACTAAGAGGAATTTTTGTAAAGAAAGAATTCTGACATCTGAAAAACGCAGAAACTTTTGGTAGCTTCACAAAACATGTTAAAAAGTCTTTTCATTATTTATCATGACCATTACAGTTGCTGTTTGCACAGCTATCTCAGGATTAAGATCCATCCAGAACCCATGACAGGAAGCTGGGACAAATCTAGTGTCACCTCAATGAGGACAGGGGCAAAGAGATGCTTTCAGTCCCTCTGTAGTCCTGGCCACGCCCTCTGCTGGCCCCCCAAGTCCAGCCCACCTCCTTTGCTAAAGGCACACAGGCCTCTCACTCTGGAGAGCTCCACATTCAAGCTCTTGCCTCTCCATAGCTGCATAAGTGATGAACAGACCAAATGCCAGTGACTTCACTCTACTAAACATAACAAAGCCTCAACACAGTCTTTGTGTTATTCATTTTCTAGCAGAAGATGGTAACTGTAAAATAAACTGAATTAAAAGATCAGGGCCGGAGGGTTAGCTCAGTGGTTCCAGCGCCTGCCTCGCAAGTGCAAGGTCCTGAGTTCGATCCCCGGTAACCACATATAATGCTGGGAGTGGACACACGCCCACCAACAATCAACACCGCATACCACAATGCCGGATGTGGTGGCTCACGCCTGTAATCCCAACACTCGGGAGGCAGAGACAGGAGGGTTGCTGAGTTCGCAGCGGCTTGCCTGGGCACCATAGTGAGCTCAGGGCCAGCCTGAACTACAAAGCGAGACCCTCTCAAAAAGCAAAAAAAAAAAAAAAAAAGAACCCGGTTATCACATGAAAAAAAGACAATGAAAACAAGACAACTACTCAAATGTTCCCTTTATGGAATGTGTGAAAGTAGATTTATAAATGAAAAATTAAAACATTATTGAAAACTATTTTTTAAAATAGCCTTAAGTGGGGGCCGGGGATTTAGCCCAGTGGTTCTGGCATCTGTCTGGCAAGTGCAAGGTCTGGAGTTCAATCCCTGGTACCACATATCACAATGGCAGGTAATCCCAACATTTGGGAGGCAGAGGCAGGAGGGTCACTATGAGCTCGATTTAGCCTGGGCCACATAGTGAGTTCAAGGCCAGTTTACAAAATGAGACCCTGTCTCAAAAAAAAAAAAAAGTAAAATAGCCTTAAGTACCGGAAAAAAGGCTCTTTTTATTGCGGCATGGGAATGAAAGCAAAGACCAAAATGTCTTAATATGTGATGACCTAAAGGAGCAGAGCAGCGTTAAACCGAGAAAGTAGACAGCAGAATAGTGAAGGGGGCAGAACCATGGGACTTGTCCCTTTGCTGAGTGAACAGTGCATGGAGTTCACTAAGCCCTGGAACAGGTGTGCACTTTACTTAAACAAAGGGTCCAGGTCCTCCGAGGTCAAACTACAGATCTGAGATGAGATCATCCTGGATTATCCAGGAATGCCCACAATCCAAGGGCAAGCTTCCTGGAGGGAGAAATGGCATGGGGATCAGAAACCAGAGAAGGCCAGGGCACAGACTGCAAGGTGGAGGAGGCCAAGCTGAGGAACTGACCCAGGCATGGAATGCTGACAGCCACTAGAAGCCGAGAGACACAAAAACAGATTCTACCCTAGTTCTTCCTGCTGGACAGAACTTAAGTCAGCTGCCTCTTGGTTTCTGTCTTCTGGCTGCCAGAGCTATGAGGATGCATTTGCTTAACCAACTGGATTCAGGTGATCATCATGGCAGCCACAGGAAAAGACAAGTTTCTTGAATCAATGCCTTTTACCATAAAAGAGACTCATGTTGACTTTCAGTGGGTAAAATAAAACTTGCAAAAAACCAAGCTGAATGAGCCAGGTGTGATGGCACAGGCCCTTAATCCAAGTATTCTAGGAGGCTGAGGCAGGGGGGTTACAAGTTCCAGCCCAGCCAGCCTGGGCAATTTAGCAATTCAGCAAGATTTTATCTTGCAATAAAAAAAAAAATTTTAAGAAGGCTGAGGCAGTAGCTCAGAGTGAAGGCCTAGGCTCCACCCACGAGAGAGAGAAATGGGGTACAGATGGTAAGGGTGATGAGGCCCTCAAAAAACTGATGTCCTTCAGGGCCAGCCTGAACTACAAAGCGAGACCCTGTCTCCAAAAAGAAAAAAAAACTGATGTCCTCTAAATTCCTAACTCTCCTCAGAGATGAAGCAATAAGATCTACACAGAACAAATAAAAGGGATTGTCACTAGCCTTATAACTAAGACAGGACAAACAACTCAAGTAAAAAAAAGCTTAGGAAAATAATAAAAAGTTAAAATTTTATCAAAACACTTCAATGATAAAGTTCATGATGAAAAATAATAGATAAAAATAAGAGTAAGGTTTCACACCTGTCTGGCAAGTACAAGGGCCTGAGTTCGATCCCCAGTACCAAATAAATACATAAATAAAATTTTTAAAACTAAAGAAATAAAACAATAAAAGAGTAAGGTGAATTGCCCTATAATCTTTTCTTCTGGGCTTTATATTCAGAGACAACTGTTTATTCCTCTGATTTAAACTTAAAGGAAAATATTTAAAAAATATCAGAGGAGCCTCATATATACTGGAAACTCAGATTTTAGAAAAACATTGTAACACATTCAAAATACCCTGGCTGCCAGAGTATTGTGATGCATACCTGCAATTCCAGCATTTGAGAGGCTGAGGCAAGAGGATTACAGTGAGTCAAGGCCAGCCTGGGATACAACATAAACTGAAGGGCAGCTTCAACTAAACAGTGAGAGCCTGCCTCAAAAAAGTATAAAAAAATAAAAATACTCTGTCTACTGCTACTAAACAGCAAGTAACTCCTTTCCAAAAAAATAAGCAAGAATAAGTTTTTGAGTTTACATTTTTTTTAGATTTTCATAATCTACCTCTGAAGATCAGTGGGCAATCAGTGCTAAGATCCCCAAAAAATTTTATCAAGGGGCACCAATTAAATAAAATTTGATTTACATTTAGGCATCATTAGATATCCCTTCATAAATGCATTCAGGATTATCCCTGCATGGTTCAATATTGAACCCTTTTGTTGGAAAAATAGACAAAGAGAAACCCCATTTGCTAGAAAACTAAGAATTAAACATCTATAATTATAAGATGTGTAATTTCAGGAACACTATGAAATTTTACAATTTAAAAAGATAAACCTGCTAAACACAAAGCTGTCCAATGGCATATCCCACATTTTACTGAGTGCAACATATTATTTTCTGAATAAAAATAATCCACCACAAGTAGAATAATTTTTCTGAAAAGTGACGATGTTGGTTTCTAAGCTGTCACATGATGTCAAATTAAATACTGAACCATGACAAAACCATACATTTCAACTTACTTGAAGGACATGGTAGAGAACAATCAGCCTGAATTACAGAAAATCTTGAGTAAGGCTCATCCTAAAGTCAATTACCAGGAAACTATGATCTGCAAGAGTGGTTTTGCTTGCTTTCCTAGAAAAGTTTAATGAAAGGTACAGATTTAAACACCGGCCTGGCCTCACAGTCCCTTTGCCACAACCTCCAACTGAAGCAAACTCAAGCAGGGTCAAGAAACCCTGCAGCTGCAAACTCATTATAGTGACCGGATAACCACCACAGGGTGACAACAGCTGTTCTAAGTAGAAAAAGAAAAAAAAAAAACCCTACACACTCTTCCTTGGTGCCCACCTACTTCAACCCACCTGCTCCAGGGCTGGAGCCAGGGGAGGAAAGAGAGGCTGAGTGGACATTAGGAATGATCAAGAATCAAACCCTTCTCTCTAATGGAAAATTAAGCACAAAATTCACAATTGTTTTTTTCTGAGACTTCAGGTAACTAAGTAACATTAAGGCCTTTTGTTTTTCCCGTTTACTCTACACATCCAGTCTGTACAGAGGAAGAAACAGTAGCAAGGAACAAAGTACTGTAATCCGCAGATCAGCAGCAGACTCTTATCAGCAGGGAGGCTGCTGGGCGAAGGCATGGTAGAGGTGTGACTTCCTCCACACACAGGGCCACAGTCTGTTTCAAGAGCTCTTTTGAAAGGCACACCTCAGGGTGCAAAAGGACCCCGGTCCAGCAATACCCACTTCTTGCACCAAACGCCAGAAACTGTCAAACGCGTACTCTTAGCCGGTCCCTCTCACTACGATGCGGGGCCCCAGGACGGACAAGGGTGGGGGCGGGGATCGCCTACCGGCCCGAAGGACAAGGACGTCCCCCGAGCGCCGCGGACCTGCGAGGAGACCGGGGTCAGGGTAGCACGTGCTCGGAAGGCTGAACGCGGCGACTTGGGCCGGGACAGGGACCGGGACCGGATGGCCCGGCGGCTCACCTGCGCGCCGGTGTACTGCTCGAAGAAGAAGACTACCATGCTCTGGTACACGCAGTAGAGGTGGTCGTCCACGCGCTGGTAGAAGCGCGCGGGCAGGAGGGCGGACAGCAGCCGCCAGGCGCCCCACACCAGCACATAAGTGGGCGCCGAGCCCAGCAGCACGACGCCGGGCAGCAGGTAGCGCATGGAGTAGGTGTGGAGCACCAGGGACAGCAACATCGCCCGCCCGCCCGCCCGCCAGCCCGCCAGCCCGATAGCCCGCTCCGTGCCGCCGCTGCGCTGCCAATCACCGTGCGGGCCCGCGAGCGCCGCCAGCCCTAGTTTCCGCGCCCTGCACGCGTGCCCGACGCCTGCTCCAGGCCTCCGTCCCCAGCCGCATGGGCCGCGTCGCCGCGAAAGGGGCGGGGAGTCGGGCCGAGGGGACACCGCGCCGCGCGACACTCAGGGCCGCCTCCACCTCCTGACCCTAGCTGGTCACCAGCTACCTCGCCGGGGGCGGAGCTCCGCGGCAATAACATGTGCTCTGATTGGCTGCCCGTCACTATGGTTCCTCATAGGGGCGGGGCTCAAGGTGCTAACTCACTGTTTGATTGGTCAACGTTACGCGGTTGGGGCGTAACAGCCGCTTGGGCGTGAGTGGGTCTCGGCCAGTCGCCAGTGCGCATGTTTGCCAGCTAGGTTTTCTACTGTGCAGCTCAGTGTAGGTGCATATCGGGTTCAGGGGACA
Organism: Thryonomys swinderianus; assembly: GCA_004025085.1. NCBI lineage: Eukaryota > Metazoa > Chordata > Mammalia > Rodentia > Thryonomyidae > Thryonomys > Thryonomys swinderianus. The sequence continues at coordinate 31,491 of PVIC010007618.1, read as the reverse complement.
CGCCGGGCCACCTGGAGCGACCCTGCGACCAATGACAGCGGGTCTTGCGTGTGCATGGGAGTGGGACCCGGCCCGGGCGGCTGCACGGGCATCGTCCTCCCAAGGCCTGTCTTACCGGGTGTGGGCTGCTTCAGCCTCCCTTGTAGGAGTGATGCTAATCACACGTAGGTGCACACACAGAGGCTTTGTGCCCGGTCGTTTTCACCTGGATTTATTAGGTCTTTCACAACTCTTGCTTCGCCTCCCAAGCTCTTGCTGTCTAACCGGTTTCAGTTTTTTGTTTTTTGTTGTTTTTTTTTTTTTAATTGCATAGAGACTCCTTTTTACGTTTGGTCCTTAAAGTTCTTGCCTGAACACGTAGAATCCATAAATACTTTTGCACAAAACTAGGGAGGTGGGGGTCTAATTGATATAGAAAGAGAGCCAAGACCTGGATCTAGGTACCTAGACATCTCCACATTAGAAAAATGTCCTGCATATGCATCAGGTCCTGGACGTACCTCGTGGATAGAGGTGTGTCCCTTGCTGGGAACCACCCCCAGATTTCGGCTTTATTCTTTCCATCTAGACTTCCTTAACCACCAGCCCATACTCAGGGCTCTGCTTCCTTTTCTTGCACTTTTTTTGACTCCTCCTATCACTGAGGCCATGTGAGTTCCTTGTCCACCCAGGCTGAAATAGTGCTTCTTCCTGAGCTGCTGCCAGCCAGGGCCTGACAGTGATCAGCTGGGTTCACTTGGTACCTTTTTCAAGAGACCTTTAACAAGCAGTTCCTTGTAGGGTAAAGAAGTGGAGCTTCATGGCACTGGGGGATATATATGATGGAAACCTGATTTAGTTCAGGGAACAAAGGGTCCTCCGCACAGTGATGTTTTGGAGAAGCTTGAGGGAAGCCTGGGGCGAACTGGATTAGGGGGCAGCCTTCCAAGGGCCACCAAGGCCTGAGGTGAGGGCCAGTAGCATCCAAGGAGGGACTGCAGTGGGACACAGCTCATCAGATGAAGGTACTTGGTTGACCCCTTAAAGATTGCTGCATATTCCCCTAACACACTGTTGCTCTCTGAAGGCCTTTTATCATACATTTAAATAGCTGCAGAAGTAGGTTCTAATGAGCTATAAATACCATTTTGACAGTAAAGTGGCAGCAAATATCTTTTAGAAATGGACCCAGCAGGATATAAGTACAGTTCCATGGTGATTTCATACCCACCCATGGTCCCTTTTAAAAATACTGGAGCCTTTTTCCAGTTGGAAATGTTACATTGATCATTTTTGTCCTTGAAAACACTTTGTATTCTACTTTTACCACAATCCTTAGTGGACTGTACTTTTATATCTCAAGATCTTTTATGGAGCAGAATACATCCTGAGAGTTCTAAGAATTTCTCTGGAATTTCTCCTGGATTATGCTTAGCAATACACAATTTAATCACTGTATATCATATCTAATCAGGTTGCAAGTAAAAAGGTTTTGTTGGAAATACATCTTTTAACAGTGCTATATTTAAAAGCAACTCTCAGAATATCTGTTAGTGCCCCAGGGTTGCTATCCCTTTCTGCCTCAAGACTGACCTGCACAGGGCGGTAAGATGTGGAGGTCCCTGGTGAGAGTGGCCAGTTGGGGCATCTCAGGAAGATCAGTTTTCAGAAGTCTGAGGATCTCAAAATTGAATCCCTTAGAACTATTATGACCACATCTTTCCATATTCTCCAGGACATTCACAACCTACCCCAAAATAGAAGTCAGGTGGGTGTATTGAATTATAAATACACACTTTAAAAAGTAAAATCAAATATATTAGGAAGAATCCACTTCTCTTATAATCTTGAGGTGGACAAGATCTTACTAAGGATGATCCTAAGATCATAAAAGCCAAGGAAGGCTGATTCCCGGGAGATCCTGGGGTGTCTCCAGGGCAGTCCTGCAAATGACAACCCCAGTCTGCATGCAGTAAGTGCCACCAGGCAGAGAACCCGGCGTGCATCTTCGTGAGGAAAGTTGTCACCTCCTGAGGTTTGTGGCACATGAACACCTGCCATGGTGCCAGGAGTAGTGTGAATCTGAGTTGTTCTTCAGGGTGGAGTTATGCCAAGAGCTTGAGCGGCAGTGTCTGGCTGGCTTTTCAGTACACAGCCAGTGCTCTGCCTCTCTGGTCAGTCTCCATTTGCACTTTTCACTTATCTGTTTGTCAAGTAAACTAAGAAGGTTTTCTTTTATCCTTTTTTTCAAAAAAAAAAATCAATACCATATTTTCACTCTTTATTTTTGAGACATGGTCTTGCTGTGTAGTCCAGGCTGCCCTCAAACCCATGATCTTCCTGTTTCAGCCTCTGGGATACTTGGACCATAGGTGTGTGCCACTACCACTGCAGCAGCCAGAGGAAGCAAACTGAGGTGCAGGCCTTTAGTTGAACCTCTGAGTAATGCGCAAAGCCTGGCCCAGGGACATTATGTTGTGAAAGACACCTCTTGTATTCAGCTCCTGGCCTTCAGCTCCATGTCCTTGATGACTAATTGCAACATTTCTAGCGAGCCTGGCTAGCCGTGAGAATGTCCTATTTTCCACATGCTCAACATTAAACAATAGAGCCTGTTCTCTCAAAATCCACTCTGCACATGCCTCCCTGATGCTGTATAAAACAGACTTGGTAGACAAGCTTTTGTGTCAGTTTCTCCCTCAGGGCTGTGTCCCACATAGTTCTGCTTTTCCCTATGTCTATGTCTGCGTGCTTCTCTTCATCTCATCAGCCTCCCCTCAGGTTACGAAACAGCTACGTGGCCAGCGGCACACAGCTGGCTCAGTGACCTGCTGGCAGCATCAAGAGCAAGTGGAAGTGTCTTTTGCCTCATCTCACCCAGAAGTCACGGATGGGCCCCTCCTAGTGCCTTGGGAGGAAGTTCGCCCCACCCTCCTGGGATGGGCCAGGGATAGGCCAGGGCACTGTTTTGTTTAAGTGTGGACCTTGAACCCCTTGAGTTCCCCAGGTCTTTTTCAGGCAGTACAGTGTACTGAGTAGTTTTGCAAGACACCACTTCACCCTACACCCTGTGCTGCTGCTCCTCATCAGGCTCCCCAACACCGGCTCACGGCAGACCGAAATTCCCAAATGTCAAATGTCTCAGGGAAACATTAACTTGAGCAGCTGTGAATCTGATGTGCAGCGTCTGCTGCAGCAGGAGCCAGAGCTCGGTCAGCTGCTGCTTCACAGAGCATCATTTTTCTGAGGAAGAACAACAGCAGCTAAACTGGGATTCAGACACTTTCCTATGATCAAAATGATGGAGAAAAGAACAGATAACACTGCCCACGAGGCTTCCCAGTGAATATCAGAACTTTGAAAAGTTCATATTTGCTCCCTTGAGCTTAGTGTTCCTGCAGGCTGAGCATGCTGTGATTCTCCAGTGTCCCATGAGGAGCGTGTCGAAGCAGGGGGACGTGGGAGGGGCCAGGCAGTGTTTCCTAAGTGCACGTGGTGTCTGTGAGCCCTGTTCAGGTAAACGACTCTTCAGAGTGTGAGACAGGCCAGGGGTGATTACTACTGCAGCACCCAAATTTCATTGATAACAATTTTCAAGCTTTACAAGTACTACTTACTGTGAAAAATTACCAGTTCCCCACTTTGGTGTGAGATGAAAAGAGCGTGGCCAGTTGTCTGTGAAGGCTGTTGGAGTGCTCCTCGCCTTTCTGGGTGCACATCTGGTCAGATATTCATTTGCTTCAACCAGAACCCAACATGGCAGCAGACAGAATAACCCTTCTGAATTCTGTTCCAGGAGACTTTAAGGAGACCAGCAAAAAACAAGAATAGCGCATCTTTTCACTAAATCTTATGGGGGTTTTCAGCACAAAATAGTATTTTTAAGTACAAATGGCTTTGGACACCTCCCTTGCCTTATCCCGCTCTCTTACTCAGAGCTTCTGGACATGCACTTTTCAGGTTGAGAAAAGTCCCTTGGAGCTTTGAGAGGAAACAGGTACTTTCAAGTACAGATGTTGTTTAACATAAAATAAATGAACTGCCCTAATTTAAAAAGAGCCAGTGGAGGCCTTAGCAGGCGAGGCAGAGTCTGAGCGAAGCTAATATCAGGAGCACAGAGAAGAGCACAGATACCTCCCTGGAGCTCTGAGCCACGGAACCAACTGGCTCAGACAACCTGGCCCTCACCGCAGTGCATGGTGAGCCCAGTTTAGGATCAGCGCCCAAGCCTGCTTCCCCTCCCTGACCACCCTGCGGGAGCCCGAGCTTACTGTGCAGTCCGTGTAGGGACTAAGTTGTTCTCACGTGTAATGCAACTACCTGAGTGCCCAGGGATTGGGCCTGAGAGGCATCTGGAGATACAGCAGGGAGCAAGGCAGGAAAGGGCCAGTCTCAGTCCTCCACCCCCTTCTCTTCCTCCTCCTCCTCCTCCTCCTCCTCCTCCTCTGCAGGTCTCCACCCAGAGGTTTGTACCTTTCTGGCAGGTACCAGCCTCCTTTAACTTTTTTTTTGGCAATCCTGAAGATTGAATCCAAGGCCTTCACACTGTGCTACATTTCCAAGTTTTTGTTTTGTTTCATTTTGAGAATGATTCTTGCTATGTGAGTTGTCCTAGCTGGGCTCAAATTTGCTGGGCTAGGGACTTGTAGTCCTCCTATCTCGGCTTCCTGGAGTACCGGAATCAGTGGCCTTACAAACATAGATTGGACTTTATTATTTTCATCTTCTTTTGAGACAGGGTCTTGGTATATAGTCCAGGCTGACCTTGAGCTCACTATGTACCCCAAGCTGGCCTCGAACTCTCCATGATCCTTCCGCTTCAGCCTTCTGAGTGCTGGGATTACAGGCCCCATCACCATGCCCACCTACAGTTTCAGCCTTTTGGAGGCTCTCAGTGGCTGGACTCTGCTGCTAGGTGGCCAGGCCACACTCAGCCACTTGCCCCATTTTTGGTCCAAATCTACCGATCACTTCCACTCACTGCATGACCATGAGCGGAGCAGCCTGGCCCAGCTCCCTGCAGGGAAGTGGCTGAGCAGAGGGGCAGCAGCACCAGCCTGGACCACAGCAGCCGCGCTTCCTCGGTATGGTACATAGCAAGATCAGCTGGGCCCGGGCAGAATCTAGTCCAGGATTCCATGCCACATGTAGCCCGCAGTGGCTCCTTGCAAAATCGATCAAATGTCACTCTCCATTTTTCCTGCACTATTAGCTTTCAGCTGTCCCATCTCAGATTATTTTTAACATTGCTTGTAGTGCCAGACAGTGTTGTAGGTGCATTTAAGGACTTTTATGCTTTAAAACAAATGTGAAAGATCACTTTGGCTTTCAAAAGTTTAACCTTATAAATCACTTGAAAGTTCTGTAAGACTGTTAGTTTCAGCAGTTGAGCAGTACTGTTTCTCTGACTGGTGGCCTCTACCAAGCTGTCACCTGAGTGGACACTTATCTCTGGTGAGGGCTGTGTGTTCCCCCTTCATGCAGACCTCCTGGCAGTGTCCCATCGGCTGCACCCCAGCACAGTCTTGGCCTGTGACCATTTTCCTGTCATTTTCCCTGTGGCAGTGGTGCCCCGAGACGAGGAGGATGGCTGCCCTGTGCCATCAGGGACATGAGCTTTCCGTCTCCTTTATCTTTCATGCCACAGCAGTGATGGTTTTGCTCTCATATTTACAGCTTGGATTTTTACATTTTTTTCTCTTTTGAAAATCAGTGCCAATTTCTATTATTTTCTGAATAGCCTATTACTTTTTACTTAACTCTCTCTGCCAAAAGCTGTATTTGTTGGGTAATATTAAAGCTGAAAAAATTCTTCCATTTAAATCTTTCATGAGTCTATAGGGTTTCTATGCAAAGCTATGTCATTATCCCAGAGTTATCATACCTTTAGACTCACTATGTATATTTTAGACTAAACTTTTAAAAAATCACTTTCATATTTTGTTGCCCATTCCTCTTTGGTGAGAATGAATCAAAGCAACAGTTACTCTTCCTTTGGCCTGGACCACATGGGCAGGGACAGATGATGTCACACGTGATATGAAGGACTGGGCCCCGCAGGACAGGGACAGACACAGATAGGCCACTTCTTACTGTGCAAATCGTGCTGATGCCTCCACTACAGCCAACAGGAAGAACAAACCAGCAGATGCCCAGAGATGCGGAAGGCGGACAAGAGTGTGAAGATGGGGTGAGGGAGAAAGACTTGAAAAACGGCCAAGTCCACTGAGTTTCTTCTGCCCCCTCCCTGCCTGCCTGCCGCCTTCCTAATTTATCTCTTTCTCTCAGGCCTTTCCCAGGTGCTTCTCCAAGGGAACCCTCTTTTTTCTGACCACAGAACCCCAGGAAGGGACCCTAGGTAGGTAGCAGGCCTTTCCTCTCGTGCCTTTCCTTCTTCTGCCTTTGCCCACCCACGAAGCCGGCTCCTCCTCTGCAGAGCTGTGTGGCACAAGGGGATGTGGATGGCTCAGATCTGAGAGGAATCCAAGCCTTGCTCAGAGGCACTGGGAGGGAACCAGGGAGGAGAGAGCAGCAAAAGCACAGCCTGCAGGAGCCCTGGGCTCCTCCACCTGTGACTGCACAAGATGGCCAGGGCAGCGAGGGCAGCTGCTGGGAACAAACCAAGGCAGCAACTCCCTCAGGCAGTGAGCAGAAGCCTGCAGCGGGTCTGCTGACCCACATCAGCATGAGCAGAGACAGGTGGAAGCCCTGGCTCTGGGGATCAGAACAGATCAGGCTTGGCCATTGTCCCAGAATGCCACAGCGAAGGGCACGGGTCGCTTCCACCCTGTGCAGACATAGCAAGAGCTGCTGTCTACAGAAGACAGGGAGCCCAGAGTCCACTGGACTTCCGGTCCCCCAGAGAGGGAGAAGTACATTTGTACTACTCGTAATACACTCAGAGTAGTCTGTTACGGCAGCCCCAAATAATAAGCTGACTTTAAGTGTTTTATGTAAAAGAAGAAGTGTAACAGCCCCCAAAAAATTGAAATAAAAAAAGAAGTGGGATAACTCAGTACCTGAGTTCAAGGCCTAACTATATAGTAACCAGGACTCTATAGTCCTGAAGAATAAGCAGAGATCAAAAGCTAGTTGTTTTGTTGTTTTAAGTCAGGGTGTTACTCTGTATCCTAGGCTGGCCTTGAACTCATGGAAGTCCTCCTGTCTCAGCCAACTCAGTGCTGACAGTGTGCATTACCATGTATGGGGGACATCTAGAAGCAGCGGAAACAATATATCCCTAGAATGTAATTGGGATATTTACTTGGAAAGCTCTTGAAAATGCAGCAGCTGGCTCTTGTGAGCTCCACCAGAAACTTCCAGCACTCTGTGTAGAAATGGTGTGTTCTCAGCCCAAGGAGGGATGCCTCAAACAAAGGATTTCCCATGCTGCTGCATGGGGCTGGGGTGTGGATGGGCAACTAGGCAGGAACACTGGCCCTCTGGAGGATAGGGCCTCTCCCCTGCACCGACCAGGCTTCAAGAGGGTGAACACAGACTCTGAGTGGTCTTTTCAGGGTGACCCAAAATGACCGGAAAGCATGTCCCTTCTGTCAGTCACAGCAGATCCAAAGCAGTCGAGGTTCCAGTAGGGAGGAGTGGATTCGGTCTCCCATTGAGCACCACAGCAGGCACTGTGTGGGGAGGCCTGGCAGGAGTGGGTTCCACTCTCACCTGCCTGCTCTCACCTACCTGCTAGGCTCCCCTGTCGCTACTACCTCTGAGCCCACAGGGCGGGGCTGACACCAGCTTTGGTCCACCCCCAGGGTGCCAAGCACACTCAGGGACCCTCCAGGGTGGGTATCCCACCACATGCTATTGGGCTTGGGCTCTTTGCTCCTCTGAGGAGTTGCTTACACACTGTAGCAGGCTGGCCCGAGCAGCGAAGGTCACAATAAGTTCTGTGCACACCTGAGAGGTATTTTTGGAAAAGTTGTCTTCCTATTAAGCAGCTGATTTGCTTTTTATTTTACTTTCTTTTGGACACTGGTGCAAATAACTGATTATTTGATCTCAAAAAGCAGTCACTGTAATTTTTCAGATCTTCAAAAGGTATACTTTGCTTTTATTCAGCCTCTGACCCTGTGTTGTTTCTGAAGTCGTCGCTTTTTGCCTCATCTTTTGTACTAACTTCAAAACTTTTTAAAACAATGATAAATTGATTTGAAATTCTTACATAGCCCAATGTAATAATTTAAATAATTATATAGCCTATAAAAATACGTCTATATCTGTTTTCATAAAATTTTATTCACACTTTTGTATAATATTTATTTTTAAAATTAACTTTTTTTAAAAAATTGAGGTAAAAAGCTAGAACTTGAAATTTACATCTAAACCAACTGGTAGCTCACAGTGCGACGGCGATCTCCGGGCGCCATCGCGTTCCCCGAGCGCGCCTCGGCCCTGGGAGCTGCTTCTTCCCGAGAATGTCTTCAAGGCCGCGTCCGCTCCGCGGGCAGAAGGGCTGCGGCGCCCACCGCGGAGACCGGCGCTCACAACGGCATAGGAGGACCGGCTCCATACCGACATGACACGGGGCGCTCGGAGACGAGGAAGCGACCTGAATGGCGGAAGATGGCCGCTCTCACCTCAGCGAAGGAAACACGGGGAAGCGGCGCGGGGAGGCGCCCGCTGCAGTGCGCAGCTGGCGGGCCGCGGGGTGGACCGCACCGTCCCGTCCGCCCCGCCCCGCCCCGCCCCGCCCCGTCCCGCCCCGTCCCGTACCGTTCGGCGAGGCGCCACGCGGCCTCACCCTGCTCCGCGCCTCGAATCGGCTCAGTCTTCTGTAAATCTCAAGCTGCTCCGAGGGGTCTGTCCCCGGGAACAGAACGCCGCCGTCTGAGGCAGTTCGCCGCCCCTTGGGCGGCTGCTCCTCTTGTAACCAAAATACAGACAGGAACGAGTGCCCCGCGTGGCCCTTTCCCGGGATTCTTCTGTTCCTCCCGCCGGCAGAGGGCGCTGGCGCGGCGGGCGGGCGGGCGCCGGAGCTGGGAGCGCCTCTGGTGCCGGGACCTCAGCCCATACCTCAGGCTGCCTGAGGAGACCCGCCTTCTCCTGTGCGCCCTAGCCGAGGACTCGGGGTGCCTCCAGTGAGTGACGGGTGCGCCTGATCTTGTGTTCCAGGAGGAAAGCCCCAGCAACGTGCGAAAATGGGAAAAAGTATTAACTGCTTACCTTTTACGCGACTTTCCCAGAAATATCCACTTAAATGGAAACATGTAAGGGAATTTGTTAAAGCATCGTGCCCAGTTTCCAGATCGGAGGGCGTTGGAGCGTCCGCTGAGCCTCTGTGAGCCCCTGCAGGGCCGCGCTGCGTTCATTCCCAGGGTGATCCCAGAAAGGAGGCAGGAATGTTCCTCTGAAAGCAAGAAGTGGGAAAATGTTTAAAACTATTTATAGCAGTACTTAGCTGTGGAAATCCCAGGCCTTGCTGTCTATTTATAGTTAGGCTGTGGGTTAAAAGGGTGAAGGCTGAAATCTTGAAAATGTTCATGCTTTTACCCAGCAGTGACGCTTATTAGCTGTCTCTGGGCTTATGAAAAGCAGATACTCGCGAGAGTGACTCCGGACACCACAATAAATGCATTTTGGCTTCCAGCAAAAGCTATTTGTTTAGACATGGAAGAGCAGGGTTGCTCTGGCGAGGTGCTCTTCCTGGGCCTCCTGCGTTTTGGAGCGTGGGGTGCCGGGCCTGTAACAGTCAGCGGGCAGCGGCCGGGTCAGATCCAAGGAGCCCAGACCCCCCAGAGACGGGGCACAGTCTGCGCCTGTGGAGGGGAAGCCGCCACCTCTGGGCCTGAAGAAACTGGCTGCTTGAGGGTTTTAACTTTGGTAGCACCAGGGATCGACCCCAGGACCTTTATCTTGAACTACACTTCTAGCACCCTAGCAAACCTCTTCCCTCTTTTTAATATTGGGACAAGAGCTTGCTAAATTACCAAGTTACCCAGGTTGGGTTTGAACGCATTATCTTCCTGCCTCAGCCTCCCGGGATCCTGGGTTTATAGCTGTGCACAGCATTCCCAGCTTCGGGCATTGCCAGTCCACCCACATGTCACTTAGCGACGGCTGCCTCATGCCACCTCTGACACCCGGTCTCCCCTACTGGAAGTGAGTGTTTGCCATGTCCCCCAGGGTGAGAAAGTTTTGAAAGGTAAAAAAAAAAAAAGATGGCGCTCAAAAAGCGTTTCTGGTTAACCAAACTAACCAGGAATTCAGAGCTGCTGCGTTCCTGTCTCTACACATCACAGTGAGCAGAGCGCTATTGATGGTGAAAGCCATGAGTGCCCCAACCTCGGACCCCAGTGAGCTTCTACCCCACTTGCCTGGATCTGCTCTGCTCTGCTTGATTGTATTACAGAACTCAGTTTTGATGAGATGTTTAAGTTCTTGGCTTTCTTGGTAAAGTATGCAGCATTACACTGAATTCATCTGCTATTTTCACCAGAAAGGACAGCTCCCCTCGTGTGGTAGAGGCAGTGTTACTACTCTGTGATAATCGAAATGACCTCAGGAGCTGGTACTGTGGTTTGAGGACATTTGCATGGTGATGGCAGAGTGGACTGAAACTGCTCTATTCTTGTCGACTTTGGAGTGGGTATTGCAGAGCTGTGTGGTTTCCCTGCTGCCTGCCCGCATGCAACGTTCTGCAGGGATGCAGAGAGGAGGTGGCACACCGGCCGGGAGGCAGCAGCGGCTGGGGCTGGCACACTCACAACTGAGAGGGCGCTGCCTTCGCAGGGTCACTCGGTCCTGGACATGGCCCACGTGTCTGCAGGGGGTGACTGCAGGACAGACCACGTGCTCATCCCACTGCAGATGAGGGGACAGGCCGCTAAGCGCTATGCACCCAAAATTGCTGATTAGAGTCCCTCACCCTGCAGGAAGCCGTCCCTCCCGCATTCTCCCTTCCAGACACATTTGGAAGGAACCCAGGCTTTTGACCCACACACTGAATTTGAATCTCTCCTTTGCCACTCGGAGGTGGTGACCACCGGCCGGTCACTTAGTTTCCACCTGCCACAAGTGTCTCTTCTCACTGGGCTCTGCAGCCCCAGAAAGGAGCCCCACAGCCCTCACCGTGCTGTGATCTCAGGAGAAGCGGAGTTTCCACTCCGTGTGAAGTCCTTTCCTAGGGTCCCTGGTGAAGATGGCCAAGGCTGAAGCTCGCTTGGGGAAGCAAAACCTTGGGGAGGGAGCAGCTGGCCCGGGCAGGGAGATGCTCAGACCCCAGAGCTCTCAGGTCGCACAGGGGAGGTGAGTGTAGGCTCTGTGGGGAGGGTGACCGGAAGACCAAGCTGGCCTTGCAGATTTGGACAGATTTGTCCTCGTAGGGTGAGGTCAGCCCTGAGGCCAACGTGGTAGGACATCTGCCCTCCCAGCAGACCTTGTCTCCTTCTCCTAGTGGTCCAATCTCCTGGGCACAAGCCTCCTTCTCCAGGAGGAGGAGACAGAACCTAAAGTTGTTTTTTCTCATGAGCCTCCTCCTATGTCAGTGGCCCCCTTAGCTTTGGGGGCATGTTCCAAGACTCCAGGGGGTGAATAAAACCAGGAGTGGTTCTGAAGCTTGTACCTACTGTGTTTCTTCATGTACACACTCGCCTGTGATCTATTTGGATTTATATATTAGACTCAGTAGCCTATTAACTACAACAACTAATAATATAGAGAATCATTATAACAGTGTGCTCTGCAACAGTGTGCAATAAGACACATGGATTCACTTCCTTAAAACATCTGCCTGTGTGATACTTTTTTCCTGGTTGATGTGAGAGGATGTGGTGCCTATGTGAGGACCGGAAGTGATGAAGACAGGAAGTGAGGTAGTGCTTCTGGCTTTGGGTTCAGGGGGGAAGCTACATACAGGGTACCTGACGCAGCTCTGTGACACTGCCAATCAATGCCATGCTCGATACAGCTGCAGGGTGATGGCCAGGCAGAGGCAGCTCACACACTATGGATTCACTGGACCAACGGATGTTCCTGGACTCAGGGTGGGACTACGGATTTCACCTCGCTACCCAGGATGGCCTAAAACTTCACACTTATAAGTTCTTTATTTCTGCAGTTTTCCATTTAATAACGTTGGTAACCAAAATCACCAAAGGTAAAAGCACGGCTGAGGGAGCTGGTGTAAAGCTGAGGACGCGGGACAGGGCTGCCGAGGACCAGCATGGTGCTCGCATTCTGCCTCCCTTGGTTCACATTTGCTGTGGTAAGAATGTGTCTCTGAGAAGCAGCAGCCTCTCGCCACTGTCTTAGACAGCACACTGAAGCAGAGACCAGGATGTGGCAGAGAAGCCAGAGGGCGTGCGCCGGACCCGGCCCTGCCCAGCTCTGTGGCTCCAGAGAGAAGTGGGAGACACCCTTCATCTTTCCCACTGGCTGCTGAACTGGAAGGCTGCCAGGCTGCCACCTGGTGTGAGGCAGCAGCTCAGTTGCTGGAGTGGAGGGGTCTTAATGCCATCTTGGCTGGTGGGCTCTGTGGGTACAGTGGTGGTCCCCATGCTGGGGCTGGGTCGCTCACGTTCAGGGCTCCCTAGATCTAGCTTCCTGGCCCAGAGCCTCATCCCCAGCTGCCTGTTGCCTCTCCAGTGCCCAGGACACAACGTGGACCACGTCCTGGCCCCTGGTGAGCCCCGGGAGGCTGACCTGCCCATACCCGGGCCCAACAGGCCCCTCTTCTTGGGCACAGTGGTCTGAACCCACTTCCTAGTCACTTGGATATTTGGTCCTCTCAACTGTGCCGCCACAGTGGACCTGACAGAGAGTCCTGTCCTTGAACCATCTGCACCCAAGCAGGAAGGGAGCGAGGCAGCAGGGGGAGTTCTAGTCTCCAAGCCTGTGGCACGTTGGCAGGCAGTCCACTCCCACCCAGTACTGTGCACCTGGGCCCATGTCCCCATCTGCCCCAGCTGGCAGCCTGCAGGCCCTTGGGCTTCTGTGCCCTGGCCCCACCTTCCCTGACCCCTCTGAATAGTGGGCAGAGCCATGTGGTGAGGGCCTTTTCCTGGAGCGGAGCCCCAGGGTCTCCCCCTTGCTGGACACAGTGTCCCCCTCAGGCAGATCTTTCCATGCTTCACTTGCCCTTGGGCTGGGGGTCAGTTTAAGACAAAACTGAATGACTTGGAGGAGGCTGACCCCAAGTCTAGCATAGTACCCCAGCATCCCACAGGCTATGTCTGCATTGAAAGTCTGTGGGAAATGGACCATCCATGCTGTTCTGTTTGGCAATTTATTTGAAATCTACAGTCACTCAATATGCCATGGATATTAGTTATATAATGGTTGGACCAGGAAGCAAGTGGTGGCCAAAACGCTGGGTGTTAACTTACGTAACATTCTATGATGTGGACACTGTTGGTGTTTTGTAGCTGCTAAGATGCAGGCTCAAGAGACCAACTTTACTTCTAGAAGAGTCTGAAGCTGGTCTGTCAGCAGCTACCACATCCAGCCAGCTGGGGAGGCTCCAGCACGTACTATGACATTTGTGGCTGCTTTCTGGAGCCAAAGGAAACAGGAGCCACTGCGAAGCCCACTGTGAAGGGTACAGCACAGATAGTCTGCCAAGGTCATAGTTCAAAACTGAAGGGAGCCACGGAGAATTAGGTTGAAATTGCACACGCATGCACATGACAGTGAGACTGGGTGCGGTGAGGGTAGGGACAGCCAGCCGGGCCCTGGAGAGAGGACTGCTGTCACCGAAGGGCTGGTATGACTGTCGATGGTTTCTGCTGAATTCTCACCAGGAACAGCCATTCTCACTGCAGGGTCTGAGCAACCTCCTGGAAGGTGCAGGCGTGGTGGCCAGGCTGGAGCCCGCAGTCCCGGGTGTTAAAGCAGCCTGGGTTCCTCCCACCCACGCTGCAGGGTGGCCAGGGGGAGGCCCTGGACACCGAGGTACATCTGAATCAGTCCTCTCTGAGCCACCCCTGGTGCTTTTAAATTGGTGAAGAGGTAAAGACTAAATAAAAATATTTCATCAGCCAGAGAATGAATCAAGGCTTCCTGCGTTACAGCTGTAGACAGGAGATCCTCCCTTCCACTTCCTGTTCTTGGAGCCTCAGACCAGGGTCTCTTCAGGGAGCCTCGCGCAGGCCCTGGGTCTCTCACCCTAAGGCCGCCCAGCTGCCTAAGGAAGGCTCCTTTCTGCTGTCATCTGCTTCTACTTCTCACATATTTATCTTCACACACTTTGGAGCTGCACACACTTTATTCTTGTCCTCTCAATGGCCACGTCTGGATGTGGTACTCCTGTTCTCCAGACTCAGTCGTGGCTGCTTCACTCTTTCCTGAGCGAGCGAGCCATCACCACGGCCTCCCCTCCGCATGGCCCGAGGAGGTTTGCGCTCAGCTGGCTCCTGCCCTCAGCTTGTGCCGCTGTCGCTGTTGCTGTCATGACAGCATTCGCGTGTGACGCTGCTCCCTCATCAAACCTCGCCTTTCACACTGTCCTGCCTGGGGCAGCTCTGTCGTAACGAACTGCAGCCTTGCAGCAGGGTTTTGCTATGCGCATGACTCAGGTTAGGATATCTATGTATGAATTTATTTTTATCTTGCTTGGTATGTTATATTGTTTTTCAATTCCAGAAAATACTGGCCATTATTTCTTAAGTAATCTATTAAATATGCTTTAAATATCACTGTCTTGTCCTGTGTGTTCATTCTGAAACTGAAAATGGCTGTACATTGGGCTTTTTGCGTGTGTTCTCTCGTTCTTCCTCCACTTCCCCATGTTGTTGAGATGTTCTACTCTACACACGTGCTTGGAGCTGTGCCGTCTGTCTGCACTCACCCCTCCGCTGGGTGGCAGCCCTCTCTGACATCTCTTCCCCCACCTGCCCGGCCCCACATCCCTCCCCTGTCCGGAACCCACTTCTGGAGCTTCTGCTTTGCTCATTTGTCTCAGGTTGGATCCTGATGGATTTTCGGTAAAGCTTCATGGCAGTGAAGCTGCCTGCATCCTGGCATAATGACTCCATAACAGATCTATAACAGATTCCCTGTATCTTTACTTAAAAGTTTGGGGTTATTTTGATATAAGACTCCCATCTCATATGTTCTTTTCTTTTCTTTTTCTTTTTCTTTTTTTTTTTGAGACAGGGTCTCACTTTGTAGTTCAGGCTGGCCCTGAGCTCACTGTGGTGCCCAGGCAAGCCGCCACGAACTCAGCAATCCTCCTGTCTCTGCCTCCCGAGTGCTGGGATTACAGGTGTGAGCCACCACGCCCAGCATTGTGGTATGCGGTGTTGTTGGTGGGTGTGTCTCCACACCCATCATTATATGTGGTTACCGGGGATCAAACTCAGGACCTTGCGCTTGTGAGGCAGGCGCCGGAACCACTGAGCTAACCCTCTGGCCCTCATATGTTCTTTTCTTGAATGTCTGCATGTTATTTTTCTTCCAGCATAAAACATAACTTAAAAGGTTTGATAATCCTCTAACATTTTTCTTATATGTCACATGATTTTTGAGAAGCATCCATTGTGGACTGAATTGTGATCCTGGATGCTGTGTTGGAGCCCCAAGCCCTGGCCTATTTGGAGGTACATTTCCAGGTTATAGGTCATGAGTCCCCAAGACCCCAAATCACCAGTGTCCTGACAGAGGGGTAGCAACACTGGGGATGAATGAGCTAGATGAAGTCATCTGAGGTCTGAGGTCCTGAGGCAAAGGGAGCCCCTGCTACTATGAGAGAGGCCTCAGAAATAACCCTGCGAGGTCAGTCCAGAACTCCTGGCCTCTGGAACTGCTGTTATTTGAGTCACCTGGCCTGTGCATTTTTGTATGGCAGCCCTAGCCAACTAACATTACAATCCATAGGAGTTTTTTCTTTTCTTCAAATTCTAATAATTTGATTATTTTGGGGTGATAATCTCAGGAATATGATGTACTTTTACAATTTGAAATTTCAAATCTTTTTCACAAATTTTATTAAAATATTCTTCAGCAGTAAGGGCTAAGGACTTAGCTCAGTGTTAGCTCAGTGGCAATGTGCCTGCCTTGCAAGTGCAAGGTTCTAAGTTTGATTCCTGGTACAAAAAAAAAATTCTTCAATGATAGTATTTCATATTTAGTTTTTCTTTGATTCAGTTTCTTCTTCAGGCATTCCTAGGGGACTTCCTTCACCTATCTTCAATGCTTTTTACTTCCTTGAAGATTTCTACAGTCTTCATTTCTTTTTTATTTGAAGACCGTTCCTTGTTCTCACTTTCTATTCTCTCAAGGCATCCTATATTTTGTTTGCTATTGTGTTTCTTCTAGTTTAGTCTTTGATTCTGAAACTCAGTTTTTAAAAAATTTTTAACTCCAGGATCCCCTTGCCTCATCAGTAAGCTTTTCTGATTCATTTTGATTTCTTAAGTTTAAATGATTCCCTGGAAATCTGCTAGCTTTTTATGAACTCCAGTGTGGCTTGCTATGGTTGCATCTTTGTAAATTCTCCCTACCCCTGGGGAAGCCATTCTGCCCCTTGTCCACCAGTTTTCTTTTTTTTTCTTTTTTTTTTTTTTTTTTGCTTTTTGAGACAGAGTCTCGCGTTGTAGTTCAGGCTGGCCCTGAGCTCACTATGGTGCCCAGGCAAGCCGCCACGTACTCAGCAATCCTCCTGCCTCTGCCTCCTGAGTGCTGGGATTACAGGCGTGAGCCACCACGTCCAGCATTGTGGTATGCGGTGTTGATTGTTGGTGGGCGTGTCTCCACGCCCAGCATTATATGTGGTTACCAGGGATCGAACTCAGGTCCTTACGCTTGCGAGGCAGGCGCTGGAACCACTGAGCTAACCCTCCGGCCCCTCCAGTTTTCTTGTAACAACTCTGAACAGGGTTTCACCTTGATAATTTTTTTTCTTTTTTTCTTTTTTTGAGACAGGGTCTTGCTTTGTAGTTCAGGCTGGCTCTGAGCTGACTATGTGGCCCAGGCAAGCCTTGAACTCAGCAATCCTCCTGCCTCTGCCTCCTGAGTGCTGAGATTACAGGCATGAGCCATCACGCCCAGCATTGTGGGGTGTGGTACTATTGCTGGTGGACACGAGTCACCATGCCCAAGATCATATCATTGCATGTGGTTACTGGGATTGAACCAGGGACCTTGCGCTTGCTAGGCAGCCGGTGGAACTACTGAGCTAAATCTCGGGCTCTCACCTTGATAATTTTCTGTTGCCTCCTTCATGTGAAAGGAACTGGCCTGTGCCTCTGTATGCAGCCTGGTGTGGGAAGGCTGTGTGGGCCACCTGCACCCTCTCGCACTGGAGAGTGTGCAGAGCATGGAATTTCTGTGGGGCCTTGAATCTTTTCTTCTAATTCACTTCAGTCAATGTCAGGAGTTAGAAAACCAAACGTGGCTGTCACCAGTTTCTGCAAAGCCTGTGAGTGAAGAATGTGTTTTGCATTTTGACTCAGTTCAAAGAGCTCACCCAGTGAGAAAAGGATACCACTGGGCCATGTGCAATTTCCACAAGTTCTAGACTTCAGGGTCCACAGACAGCCCTCACCGTCCAGCCAGGCCTCCAAGTGCCCAGCTCCCCACACTCAGCAGGCCTCTTCCTGCACAACTTCCACTTCCTGGGAGCCTGCGCTTTCTTAAGAAATGAATCTTTTCTCAGTCTCTTCCAGACGTGTTTTCCAAGCTGTTTTCTTCCTGTGAAGAACCAGCCTGCTCCTGGAGCGTGAGGCTGTCCTTCAACCTTGCTGAACGCACTTGTGCTGCACAAGAAATGGTTTTCCAGCCTTCCAGGTTATTTCTGGCCCTTGTGCCTGGTTCAGGGCCTGGCATGGAACAGGCCCTTGTCAGTGTGTGCACACTGTCTCTGCCCACCCAGGGTGAAAGTGGCAGGGGACTGGGGTTGAGCTTGAGCCTCAGGATGGGGACAGGCGGAGACAAACCTTTGGGAAGAGGGAGGCAGCAAACTCCTGCTTGAAAGCACTGGAAAAGTTTCCCACTTCTTAAAAATTACTCTCCCTTTCCCTGGTTTGGGTCCCTTAGAACAAAGAGTTACGGGGCTCGTTTTACCAGATCTCTGCTTCCTTAGTGCTCGGTTAAGGAAACAAGGCCACCGTAACTCCTTGGCACAGATGTGTTTTGGGCTCAAGGACATTAGAAGTGGCCCTGAATCTGACTCATCTTTCTCAAGGGGTGCGGTGGGAATTTCTCAAGAAAAGCAAAATGTCAAAGAGCTCAGAATACTGAATCCCTCTATGAGCCTCTGACCAGGCTGGGAGAGGCTCCAAGTGCCTGCTGGGCTCTCCCCACTCCACTGTGCCCGAGGGGGCATCCCACGCGTCCCCCAGTTCTTTTTCTGGGACAAACCTGGGCCTGGTGAGTCTCAGCTGCTTCTGCGCCCCCACCTGGCGCCCACAGTCCATGCTCTCAGGCCTCTGGCTCTGGGGCTTCTGGTGACTTTATGGTCAGGTGTCAGGCGCTGGCTGTGGACCGAATGGCTGATAAGGGGCAGCCGGTGCCAAAGCCTGCGGTCTGGCAGTCCCTCCTCTCTGTCCGGCCCTGTGTGGCCTCCGCTGAGCCTCGGTCCAGGCTCCGCGCTGACAGACAAACGCAGGGCCGCCTTGCCTGGACCGCCTTGGGGTCCCCTCACTCCTTGCTTTGGCAGAGACCACACTTGCTGGCTTGCAGGTCGAGATGCTAAATTAAGTTTTTTTAGTAAATCTTCCCTCTGGAATATTAAAGATAGAACCACGACTTGTTCCCATAGATAAGCTGTGAATTGAAACACTTCGAAAATTGAAACCAGATTAATAAAGTGACGGCTGCAGCCAGTACCTCTGAGCTGGAGGCGGAGCTCAGGCCTGGAAGGGCTTCAGGCTTTGGGAAAAATCTCAGGCCTGAACCGAGAACTCACACCAAGTACAATATTAGTGTAGCCTGAAGAATACTTGCATGTACTTGTTCAAGCTCAGCTCAATGATTTTAATTATTATCTCAGTTAACAATTCAAATAGTAGGGGGATAGAAACTCGATATTATTTTCCTGGCACAAAAAGTAAATTTCATAGTTTTAAATAAAGTACGAGAAAAAAAACGAGAGAGCAGGGAACATAGCACTTTAGCTATGACTACAGATAATTCCAGAATGGACTTTTAAAAAAATTCCTATGTAGTTCAGGCTGGCCTTGAACTCACTCTGCATCCCAGACTGGTCCTCAACTCTCTGCAGTTCTCCTGCCTCAGCCTCCTGAGTGCTGGTATTGCAGGTGTCCACCACCATGCCCAGCATAAAATAGATATATTTTAGCTTTGTAGTACATCAACTAAGTCTCACCACCGCTAAACAGCCAATAATTCTAGTCAACACACCTGCCTGCCCCGTGGCTCCTCCTCACGCCTGATCCCACTGAGTGTCTGTTGAGCTCGGGGCCGCTCCCTTGCGTGGTGTGGGCCCCGCTGTGTTTGCTCACCCGCCTTCCATGGGGGCGTCATCGAGCTGCAGCCTCACCCTCTGCATCCTAACAGTGTGGAGGAGTCTTTGCCAGCTGGCCAGGGTCTCAGGACGGTGCTGGGCACAGGCAGTTGGGACAGGGCTTGGACAGAGTACAGGGTGGGCCGTGAGGGAGGACAGCTGTGGCTCTGTACCTCGTGTGCGTGAGGAAGGGAGCAAGGCTGTCCACACAGTGGGTGCAGCAGCTGCTGGCAGGGGGAGGGGGCTTCCAGGGCCTCACCAGGGTGGCTCCTTTCTGTAACGTTGGGCGTTTGGTGACTTTCAGTTTCATTATAAATAATGCCACAATAGACACACTTAGGAACATGTGATTCCCCTCCTTTCAGAACGGTTTGCTACTACGCATTTGGATTGAGGATGTGAATATCATAACGACTGCACATGGAGGCGATGCTGGGGCCTCTCCCACTGAGGACAAAGTGAACTCTCCCTGGTGGCTCGGGAGAGGACCGTGCACATGGCTTGGTTTTAGCAAAATCATCCCCACCTCTATGAATCCATTTGAGCCTTCAGAAAGGAAGGAAAATAGGAGAGGGAAGAGAAAGAAGAACAGTTAGAAACATAGAAGGGGAAGAATGATCAAACTGGGGGGGAAGGAGAGGAGAGGACAGATGGATAGGGATCTTTATTTTTAGTTAGCAAAGAGCTTTGCTGTGGAAAGCTGGGCACAGTGGTGCACACCTGTAGTCCCAGCTTTCTGGGAGGCTGCGGCAGCAGGATCACAAATTCCACCTGAGCCTGGGCGACCGAGTGACTCAGTAAGATCTGATCGCAAAAACACACAAACACACACATTTGGCCAGCTTGGCCCCTGAAGGAGGCTCTCAGGAGGTACTGTCCCAGAGGAGACAGAAAGAATTCCAGGCCTGGAGTATTTGAGTAACTCGACCACAGAAAATTTGGATTGACTCATAGGCAAAGAAACAGGAAACAGGCAAAATTCAACACCCAAGTGCTAAGGGCCCGGGGCATTGAGTGTGACTGGTTTTGAGTGTGTGGGCGTCTGAATGTTTCTTTTCAAAACTAATAGTAATATTTCCAGCCAAATATTGTAATTTTAACAAAAGTCTAATAAGAGTTACCCTGATGGTCGGCCGCCCCACTCAGCTCTTGCTCTTGGATACTTTCATCTTTGGATATTTTCACTGTGCTGCATTACAGTAAGTCATTCTGCACAGTTCTGATCCTAGTAAGAATTGAATTTAGTACTTTTCAACTTTGTGTCATAAATTTTTCTGATATTGTATCAGTTTTCACAATTGTAAACTTGTGCAGGCTGCCTGACATTTCACCAGACTGATGTATGGGAGCTTAGTAAATCATCTTTATAGTGCTGAGCACTTGATTACTTCCAGTTTCAATAGAAACGATGCCACAATAAACATGCTTGGGTACAGTTCCCTCCTTTTAGAACAGTTTATTACTACTAATTATTTGGATCAAGAATGTGAATATTCCCACGATTTCATATGGATTGGTGACTTGATCTCTGAAGCCACTGTATCTGTATACAGTGTCACGCCAGTGTCTAAGTGTCTGCCTGCTCATGGTTTCTTTCTGAGCCTTAAGTTTATTCATTTTCCCCATTATATTTGCTTTCCAAGTCAGTGTTTGTCTTAAAGTCTTCCCATGAACTGTTATCCACTTCTGCTGAGCAAGGGCTAGAAGTTACTTCTTCATGTTTTTGTATATTTTTATTTTGAGACAGGGTTTCGCTTTGTAGTTCAGGCTGGCCCTGAGCTCACGATGTAGCCCAGGCAAGCCTCAAACTCAGCAATCCTCCTGTCTCTGCCTCCCGAGTGCTGGGATTACAGGTGTGAGCCACCACGCCCGGCACTGTGGTATGTGGTATTGATGGCTGGTGGGCATGAGTCTCCATGCCCAGCATTGTATGTGGTTACCGGGATCGAACTCAGGACCTTGTGCTTGTGAGGCAGGCGCCAGAACCACTGAGCTAAATCTCTGGCCCCTGTATTTGTTTTAATATAGTAAGTAATGTGTCTTTAATTGAATTTTAATGAAAAAGGTAAAGATAATTGAAGTCAACAATGAGCCTTAGAAACCACAGTGAAAAGGTTACCGCTGATGTCTGATGAGCTAAGTGTGAAGAGGACCAAGCTCTGGAGACCTTGAGGGGAAGTGGAGGGAACTGCAATGCATCCTGGGAGTATCATGAGGTCCCTAGGGAGGGGGTTGGGGCAGGTCCCCAGAGAGACCTACCTGTGATCATTCTTTCCCACTGACACCGGCTGGCCCTGCAGGAAGCGGGGGCCCTGATATCACCATGCCAAGCCCTTGCTCTGCAGATGCAACCCTGCTGTGGCTGTTACCTCCAGATTCAGCGGACATCTCTGTACTGAGCACAGCCAGGGGCTCTACCACAGCAGCAGTGCAGTCTGGACCTGCTCCAAAAGTGCAGGGGCGGTTCCCAGCAGCCCTGTGGGAGAAGAGAAGTCCATGCTGTCTGGCGAAGGGTGACTCTAGCCCTTGGGAAGCTGAGGCAGGAGGGTCCTTGAGTTCGAGGCCAACCTGGCATGCAGAGTGAGACCAACCAGTGCCAAATGGACACACTGTTGATTATCTCATCTGCATAGTATTATTGAAGTGACAAAATTAAAGAAGTGGAAAACATGCCAGTGGTTGTTGGGCTGGGGGATTTGGGAGGGAAGCAGATGTTATAAAAAGGCAAGACAGAGTTTTTCTGTTGAAAGCAAGGTCCTCTGCGTGTGCACACATGGAGCACAGACACACAGACACACAGAACACAGACACTTACAGAGATACTCAGCGACACAGACACACACACAAAGAACAGACAGGGATCCCGATAACGTAAATCACACCCTAAGGGGGTGAAATCTGTTGTATTCCTGCACTGGGGATTGAACCCAGGGCCCTCCTTTTCCTATCTTGGAATCCTTTTCCTATCTCCACAATGCCCAGGCCGGGCCTCCCAGGGCGCTGGGATCAGCAGTGGTGCTGGCACAGCCATGCTAAGGGTGGGTGTTGTGCAGACTCTTTGTGCTCCTCAGAGGATGCCCACGTCCTGTCCAGTCCCGTCCTGTGGGAGCCAAGGCCCCATTCCAGCCAGCCTCAGAGGCCTGATCTGAGTCCTACAACATGCCAGCAGCGTGCAGCTGGAAGCAGCAATTCAGGTTAACAAGACACAAGGATCCCTGAATCATTACTTCTTATTCAGAAGCAAATGGAATGCAAATGTGTGACCTGCTCCCAGAATTCCCAATCCCTGGTACTCAGATCGCCCAGGAACTGCCAGCTGGCTCCATCCCGAAAATCTGTGCTGGAATCTGCCCTGAGGGTCCCTGGTAATCCGAATTCCTATTAGTTAGAGAAGTGCTTGTCTAAGCCCTTTATTAAATTACTATGATCAGTTTTTTTTTCTTATACACTTCAAATGAAATTATAAAGGACACGACTGCACATACTCTCTAGAAATTATATGTGTTAAGTTCCTGAATGACATTTCTAAAAACACGCCATGGTGATATTTAATGTCACATATGGTGAAAACAATTTCATCTGCAGTTGTGGGAATGTCTAAATGGAAGTCATAAGTGGGCTCAGGCTGTCGGTGTGCTGGCTGTGACTGTCACCACAGCTGTCTAAGCTCGACCCAGGCTGCCCCACATGCACAGCCGTCTTCAGCTGCCGTGTCTGGGTGCCTGGGCTGAGCTGTCAGGGGTGTGGGTCTGATGGCTGGGTTTTCCTCTAGAAACTGCTTATTAGCACCTGAGGCTGGGTCCTTCATACAGAAGGGTTTGCATGCGCCCAGTTCTGGAGGGCACAGGCCAGCACAGCACTGCTGGGCTCTGGTAGGAAGGTCATGCAGATGGTGCCACATGGCGGGACCTGCACCTGCTGAGGAGGAAGTTGGGGAGCCTGGGTTGCACCACGACCCACTCTGCTCTGAAAACACGGCCGACTGACCTCGCGGGACCCCGCCTCTGACACAGGAGCCTTGGGCGCACTGAACTGTACCCCAAGCCATGGCGCCTGTTACCATGTGTGGGTGCTGTGCTGGGCACAAGGCCACTGATGCAAGAACTGGACAGCACTTGCCCATATTAGCACTTCCACAGACCTGTTACTGTGCAACTCACAGACACCCAATGAGCCGGACACTCTGAGGTCACAGCACAGCCTGGCCCTTTTCCTCTGCTTGCCAAATCCACGCACTCTGAACATCAGGAGTTCTGTGAACTCAAAGGCCAAGCCCGACCTGAGGAGAAAGGACTCCTGACCGTTTGTTTCTCACTGCAGTTTCCCTTACCTAAGGGGTGTTTGGCGGCAGGTGCCACGGGCTACTGCCGACCTTCCCCTTTCTGTCCCTTTCAGAGCAGCCACATGTGCAGGGTTGGCCTGAGAGACACAGGTCAGTAAGGAAAGGGGGGACATCTTGTAGATGGTATGACCAGAAAAAGAACAAAGGCTTAAATTTAAACAATTTATTACAGTAAAAGCCACATTGCGGCAAAGCCCCTTAAAATCCTCCCCTTACTGGGCCCAGAGGGTTAGCTCAGTGGTTCCGGCACCTGCCTCGCAAGCGCAAGGTCCTGAGTTCGATCCCAGGTAACCACATATAATGCTGGGCATGGAGACTCACGCCCACCAACAATCAACACCACATACCACAATGCCGGACGTGGTGGCTCACGCCTGTAATCCCAGCACTCGGGAGGCAGAGACAGGAGGATTGCTGAGTTCGCGGCGGCTTGCCTGGGCTCCATAGTGAGCTCAGGGCCAGCCTGAACTACAAAGCGAGACCCTGTCTCAAAAAAAAAAAAAAAAATCCTCCCCTTACTTTGAATACACTTAGCCCTCAGGGTAGACACTTTCTGAAGTCCTGGAAAGATGTCCCCGCGGGTGTCTCCAGTAGTACTGTCCCAGCTTCCTCCACATCCTGGACCTGTTCAGAGCGTCTCAGCACCACGCTCCTCTGCAGAGGGGTGTAGGCAGACACGGCAAGAGCTTGTGAATACGGTGGAAGAGGAGGCTGCGTGAGTTTTCTCTTTTGACAGAAATTTCCAACTGCTTCAAGACATGGAGGGAGTCAAGAAAAGATGCTTGTGAGCTAGGACTTCCAGCTCTGCTTCAAAAAGCAGTAAGACCGATGAGCTAATCATGTCTGAAGCCAGGAGGACTCTGAGGGGTTCTGGCAAGGTATCTCTTACTGTGATGTTTTTATTTTTATATCAACATCCCTGGTGCTTTTTAATCACCCTTCATGGCTCCAACGGCTTGGAGTGCACTGCACATGGGAAGGGACCCAGCCGATTCACAGGGCACGGGGTCGGGGTCAGCAGAACCAGCCAGGTTCCCGCCCTGCTGTGCTGGTCTGTGGCTGAGCCTGTCCGGGCAGAATGAGGCATGGGCTTAAAGGCGAGGCCAATCCTTGTATTTTTCTATGGCCCTGGGATGGAACCCAGGACCTCACGTGCTGGGCAAAAGCTCTGGCACAGCCACACGCCAGCTCGGGGTGAGAGGAGCTGCAGCTGTGTGCTGGAGGGTAAGCGCGAGCAGCCTGGTCGCTACCTTCAAGGAGCTGCTGAAAAGAGCCCAGAGGAGCAGCTCAGGGCGGCTACAGCTCCACTGAGCACACTTTCACACCCAGGATAGCAGCTGCACCCTGGAGTCTGGCAGCCTCGGAAGGTTCCCATTGCTCTGAACACCAGCTGTTTGCATTTCTACCCTGGCTGGAGAACCCACTGATCTGTTTCCTGTCTCTGTGGCTTTGCAGACCATAGAAATCTTCCCGAAGCGGAATCAGTGTGTGGTCTTTTGACTGTGCCTTCTGCACTTACCAGGCCATTGTCCCCTTCCCCAACCCACTCTGGGAAGGAACCCAGGGCCTTTGCACTGAGCTACCTCCCCAGCATTTCCTAAGTCACCCAGGCTGGCCTTGAACTTGGATCCTTCTGGCTCAGCTCCCTGAGTCATGGGGAGTTTGGGTGTGACCACCACTCTTTGCACTGTTCCTGGGCTTGAGAACCACCCAGGTGCAGCTGGTACCCAGTCTGTCCCTGCCGTCCTCAGCAGCCTGCATGCAATGGCTGCACTGCCTGACTTGGGGGTGCTGTCATGACACTGCCAGGACCACTGGTGAGCACGCTGTGGCACAGATGCACATTTTTGTCTTTTGGGTTCACACCTAGGAATGGAGCTGCTGCTGGTCATATGGAAAAGTGTCTAACTTTTAAAGACACTGTTCTATGGTTTTTCAAGGTGACTGTATCATTTTCTAGCCAGACCAGCAATGCGTGAGCTACATGTCCAGACCTTAAATTTTTTTTTTTTTTTTTTATCCTGACAGGTTCTTGTTAAGCTAGTAAGTTGCCTAGGGTAGGCTGGAACTTGTGCTCCTCCTGCCTCAGCCTCCCAAAGTTCAGTGTGCTTTTAATGTGCATTTCTCTAATGCATAATGATGTCAAACTCCTTTCCATGTGCTGGTCACCCAGTGACATCCTCCTGTGAAGCCAGTTGGCCCCCGCTTATCAGTGAGTGGGGAATTCTCAGTGTAATCTGGAGAGAAACTCTGTATCAGATAGGTGACATCCAAGTACCCCAGCCCCTGTCTTTTTATTTCCTGGTGGTTTATTTGGAAGAATAAAAATGTCTAACTGGCTCACACCTGTAATCCCAGCACTTGGGAGGCAGAGGCTTAGCTCTTCACATGAATTTTAGCATCAACTTTTCAAATTCTACAAGAAGCCGCCTGGGATTTGCTGTTACGGGCTCTCGAGTGGGCAGACTGACTGCGGGCCACCCCTCAGCAAGGCCTTCTGTCCTGTTGTGCTGAGAGGTCCCCAAAGCCTCGGGGGGCCACAGGCTGTTTTGGAGGTGGCTGGATCTACAGTGTGTGATTGACTCATGGGGGGCTGGGCCTGGGGACACTAGGATTAAGATAGTGAGTGCTCCCTGCTCTAAGTAGTCTGAATGAGATAAAAGCAGCAGAAAAATGCCATTAGGTTTTCTTGTTGCTTTGCCATCTTCTGCCCACCAAGAACTGCTTTTCCTTTGCCACGTGTCACGCTGCCTTGGAGCCAGTCAATTAGGGACCGAAACTGTGACAAAATGTGAGCTAAAAAACCCTTTTCCCTTTCACTGTGGGTGCTATTTTGCCACAACTGGAGAGAAATAACACATCTTCTCACCCATGAAGTACATATTTCTCCAGTTACTTGTCTTCAATTTCTATCAGCAGTGTTTTTTAGTTCTCAGTTAACAGGCCTAACACGCCTTTTGCCAATGATTCCTTTTTACTGCTACTATAAAAGGAACTGCATTCTCAGTGTTACTGCAAACTGCTTATTCACAATGCATAGAGTTACCAAATTAGTTTTGTATATTGATTTTGTACACTGTAATCTCACTAAACTTGTAAGTTCTAGTGGTGTTTTGATCCCTTATTTTTTTTTTTTTTTGATGTACTGGGGATTGAACTCGGGCCCTTGTGCATCCAGGGTTGGCGCAGTACTACTTAAGCTAAATTCCCAGCCCCTCCTTACATTTTTTTATACACTATATAGTCTGTGCATACTGAGTTTTACTTTACTACTTAGTAGTTTTACTATTTCACCTCTGCTCTAGATGCCTTTAATTTTCCTTGCTTTTTCCTCTCTGGGTAAAATCTCTAATGGAATCTTTAACAGATATGGACAGAGTACCACATCTTCCAAAATTACAAACAAACAAACAGAACCGACTTCTGAGCACCCTGAGTTGAGTTCCAGTTTGGCTTGCAGGCCCATAGGAAGCACGCATGGGATTTTGGGAGGCTGCCGCAGGCGCACGTGTGACACGGTCAAGTGCTGTCCAGCACGAGTCCGTCCTCAGGGCTTGAGTTTTTAGGGAATGGATCCTGGACAGCTGCTGGCAGGCTGGCACTGGAAACACTGACCCTAGGACATAGCTGTAGCGTGAGGCTGGCGTACTGTCCTTTCCATGCGAGTCCCCAGCATGAGTGGCCTGGCGAGCGCTGCCTAGAGAGACACTGGTGCTGTGGGAGCTGTGTGCCACAAGGAACTGTGCAGTGAGGGACCATCCTCAAGACAAATTACCTGAGGCAGAGCCACAGCTGAGCAGAGCCTCAGGAGACAGTCCCACCAGCAGGCCTCAGGGCCCCCTGAGTCCTATGGCTCCACCTCAGGGGAACACAGCTCCGTCCCTCACTGGCTGTGGAGCTCTGCATACCAGGCCCCCGAGCTGGCACAAGGCCTCGTCCTGCGACCCCACAGCTGACTTCCTCAGCTACTCTGAGCAGAACAGCAGGTGAATAACGAACAAGGATCCTGCACACCTAGAACACAATGTGTTGTGAGAGGTTTTAGTCTGGGCCAGGAAGTTTAGGGGCTTAGACTGTCCTTGGTGCTAGAACAATTCAAGGGAATCTCCACTCTTTATTTGGGAGTACAGTATGTTAATGACAAGTTACAAAGATGCTATGGCCCTTTGACTGTCACCAAGGTTAAGATGCAAACAGTGGCATCATGGGAGAGGTCCAGATGTCCCAAGTCTGAGTGTAGAGGGTGCTCAGGGTGAGCTTTGCCTGAAGTCATCCTGGGCTGGTGCCTCCTCTCCAGGCTCCAAGCACGTGCTGACTGTGGTGCTCCCTCCAAGCAGGTAGCTTTCAAAGGCACAGACCCTGTGCTGTGTGATGGAATCTGGGGACAGAGAAAGGCAGGTTGGCATTACGATAGCCAGTGACAGCCCAGACATGGAGCAGAGTAAGCCTGTTTCCACGTGCAGAAAACTGCATCTTCAACGGGGTTTTGGTGTCAGGAGGCCCACGTGTCCTGCAACGCACACAACTTTCTAGGGTAAAATGAAGCAGCCCATCCCCAGCCACACTGGGCTTGAGAATCACATGTCCTGCCGGGTCACAGATGAAAGGACATTTTATCACAGTGGAGCCTTCTCCAGCTAGACAAGAAGGTCTCACCTACCACCAGAGACCTGATTCCTAATCTCAGCCATTGCAAGCGGCCCTTGGTGCAAGGGAGTATATAAACAAACACTTCAATGGCTTTAACTTGCCCCGAGACCGAGGCTGGGTGCCCTCTGCAGCGAGGCTTCCATGTGCAGTTCAGTCAGCCTGATTTCCTGCATGGGGCTTGCTGTGGTGCAGCCCAAGAGATCGGGCTGGCGAGGTCTGAAGTCCTGTCCATTGGCAGCTCGACTACCTTACAGAACTGATGAGTTACACGTGGCCCGGGAAGGCTGTGGTGCAGCTGCACAGTCAGCACAGGTGTGCAGCACTGCTGTGATTTGCCCACTGCTCGGGCAGGGCCGCTGCCCTCGGAGACCTGTGCCTGCCAGGGAGCGAGGGGACACAGCTCACTGCCAGCCTGATGGGGACACTTCTGACTGGCGGATCTGATTATGCTGCTCCCCAGCTGAACAGTTATAATTATACAACTGAGAAATGCTACAGTGATCCTCGAAGGTCCTAATGAGTCACATTAATGAGCAATTTCAAAAAAGCATCTACTCTCTGAATACAGAAAAGAAGTGCAAGAAAAGTGGCTTAAGAAATGATATCAGAGTTGAACTACTTCCTCCCAAGACAAATCCATGGGGGCAGGGATCTCGATGGATTTCAGAAAGCGAGGGTGACACAGGTGTAAACTGTATATGTACACAGACAGGGTCACCTTGTAATTAGGACTGCTATAGATACTCTCATAGTAACAGTTCTTATGATAACTAGCACACCATGGAAGTCTCTCCGTGACAGTGAGGTAGGTGTTAGGATTTAAGTGCTAATATTTCAGCTCGGCATCTGCTTTTCCTTGTGTGAACTCATCTGACATGCATGTTTTCTCTCACTGCACTGAGGACTTGAGCCCCAGGTGGAGAGCCGTATCCTGTGCCGCGGACAGAGCAGTTCAGCTGATCAGGCTGTAAAACTCCCATACTTAGGTCTCACTTCTTACACTTGGGTTTCTACTCATGCCAGGTCTGGAAGGAAAAATGCAGGAAAATGGACCTCTTTTGAACTGGGCCTGAAAATTCAGTGTAACCCCACAATTTTGAACTTTAAAACAAAAGAAAATGGACACATTTACTCTAAAGATTGTATGAAAGAGGAAACATCCCAGAGGGCAGTTTTGAAAAGGAAGACTGAGGAGAGAGCCTGACAGTGTGGGTATGGCCCTGCACAATGACACGGTTACAGTAGGACAACTGCCGTGATCAGCACAGGACAGACAGACAGCTGGCGGGGACGACCAGACACACGCCCGCATGCAAGACTTGAGGTGGTCAACAGGGCACTGTAAATCAGAGGCGAAGTGATGAGTCGTATAATTAACGACGCGGTACGCTCGGCACATCATAGGATAAATAGGCTGTAGCAGATTAGAGCTCTAAACATTAACAAAATGGCACAGGACACGGGAGATAATTTCACAATCTGGCGATGAGGAAGGTCTTCCTAAGCAAAAGCACTACACTTACCGCAGAGGGGCAAAGGTCGCGGATTTCATAACAAAAAAATGAAAAACGAAAATCGAAAATCCCACTAATACTGAAGACATCACCAACAAAGTTAAAGACAGGCCCCAGAGAGTTGTGCAGCACTCGTGCCATGACTAGTGTACGCATCACAGTACTGCTGCGAACCAGGGGGAGGGTCATTTAGAAATAGCCCAGGGATAAAGGCAGGCGACTCCTGAATTGTAAATCCCTTGGGTAAGATTTCTATACTCACCGGTGACTTGGTACTTGGGGAACTGCAAGTAAAATACTGAGATGTGTTTGTTCTGACGCATCGGATCACCACTGGGAACGTGGGAGTGTCGCGCATTGTGAGAGTGTGGCAGAGGGTTCACACGCAGTGACCATGAGGGGAGCTGGTGTGGCCGAGTGCATCAAACTAAAGCACACACACCCAGCATACAGGGCGTCCTTTCTGGGAATCGGTTCTGGAGCGGCTCTCCCTTAGCGGGACTGGGCTAGGGCAGCGCGAGCGCCAAGCTGCGGCCCAAACGCCCTTACTTACTGCAAAGCACCAGTGCTGCCATTCAGCATGAACTCTGGAGTTTTAGTTTAGAACAAACAACACATCCATCAACATCCTTTATCTTCAGAGGAAAACCAGCAGAGCCATAGGTCTGCGCTACAGGGACGGAGCTGGGACAGGGTGATCTCTGCTAACCGGGTGATCTGTGAGAACAAACACGCATGCACACACATGCCCATGCATGGAGTTTCAGAGAGTGCAAACACAGCCCACAGAATGGACTATGTGAACTCACTCCAGGGCCCCTAAGAGTTAAAGGGGAGGCAGAAGTGGCCCGGCTGGAGAGGGGGGAGCATACAGGACTTTCTAGATGAGGTACATGAAATTCTTGACAATATGCATCCCTCGTTTATATAAAAACAAGCCCAAACAGACCTGCTTATATACTGATTTCTATAGAAATAGCTCTGTTCAATCTTGAGAGCCCACTTCCAAGTTACTCCCAGAAAGCTCAGTGGGGCTGGAGGACCCTGTCCTTAGGCTCCTCTGACGTGAGCTGAAGGCCACCTGCCCACACTGCATCCCATGAATTATGCAGTGCGGAAGGCAATGGGAGAGGAAGCAGCACGTGCCCAGCGCCCTGCCTGCGGTCTGCAGCTGCCTGTGTGGGGCTGGGGCGACTGTGCCCCAGTGCTGCTGTGACCCATGTGAACACGCAGGCCACTCTCTCTGCAACCCGCAGGCGTCTGAGGACACTCAGAGGCAGCTCTCAGCAAGGAGCCTGCCACAGACTTACTTTTTACTTTCCAAGAGCTTTCTAGGTTCTCAATTTCTTTTCTCTCATTGCTGAGACAAAATACCCAACACCCCAAGTTAAATAAGGAAAGGTTTCTTTGTCTCAGTTTGTGGGTTACCTTCTTTTTAATAGCTGAAATTGTTTAGACTTTCTATTCTTTGAATCAATTTTGGTAATGCTTTCTAAATTAGCCTTCCCACCTCTTCTCAGATTCATCAGCAGGAATGTGTGCTTTCCCTTCTTTCTCATCTCGTAGCCCCTGTGAGATCCGCCCCCCCCCCC